>CATIWR010114565.1:0-18199 GCA_949677035.1 Omphalea diandra
GATCATGACAAAGGAGATTGATCATGTCTAATATTTCAAATTAGTGTTATTTTGCAGCCATTAGTTTTTTTCTAAAGTTGAAAGTTGGATGAAGCTCAAAAATTCCTTAAGTATGAAAAATGACTTCTAGATCGCGATCACTACTTTATATTCGCGACCGCAATATGTGGATAAGCATTGCTATAAAGTAGACAGGCAAAATCGCAGAGCCATTCTTGACTGTGATTCATCTAAATGACAGAGTCCAAAATTGACAGACAAAATCGCTGTGTGTGTCACGCCCTAGTCGCGACCACGAATTGCGAAGTGACTTAAAATGGAAGTAAGTCCACAGTCACAGTATGATATGTGTTCTAGCAGACCGTTGGAAGTCAAAATTTGTGAAGGCATCTTGTTGGTGGCGACCGCGAATTGTGAAAAAAGAAGATAACCATTTTTGGCAGACGAATTCACATCCTATGTCACGTCTTGTACAAGAAAGCTCACGACCGCTACTTCTAAAAGTAGGTAAAAGAGCAACGGTTATGTTTTCCTAGTGAACTAATCAGAAGCTGCCACATGGACTACCCGTTAGACACGAACGGGATTTTCCTTCAGAAATTTGGATTTCGCGACCGCTAATGAGTAGTAGCAACTGCGAATTGAGACTGTCGGGTATTTAATGCATAATCTGTCAAGCATGTCTCAAAGATTTTGTGAGCTATGATCTGCAACGTCTTTTTGGCCATGTTTGGGTATAAATATCCACCAAATAGCCATGAAGAAGGTTGCTAAGAAATTTATTACAAGTAATTTAATCTCTCAATCTTTGCTACTCATTTTCTTCAATTTTCTTTATGAAATTGTACGTGTTAGGTGTGAGCATTAAACACCAAGTTGTAAGGTTGTAGTGTTAGCCTGTAAAAACACTTGAAGAAAGGTTTAAGTGTGAGCTTAGTGAAGCACTTGAGTGAGGTTGTGTGTTAGCCTAAAAACACATTATTGTAAGGATGTGTGCGAGCCATCAAAACACAAGTTGTACAAGTTAGGTGTGAGCTTGAAAACACCTTGAGAGAGTAAAATACCTAATTGATAAATTGGGGAGTGGACGTATGATCAATTATACCTGAACCACTATAATTCGTTGTCTCAACTCTACTCATTCTTCTTCCCCTCATCTTTGCTTTTTAAATTTTGATACACCAATTCAACCCCCCATCTTGGTGCCAAGGGATAACACCTTAAAAGTAACCTCATCATCCACTAAAGTGGTGACTCGACATTCCCCAATATCAAAGGTGACTTTAATACCTTTGTCATACAATTGACTTACACTCAGCAAATTATGTTATAAGCAACTAACTAATAAAATATTATCAATTAAGGAACAACCATTCTTACTAATGGTTCTAATGCCAATTACCTTACCCTTGGTATTGTTACCAAATGTGACATCTCCACCTTTCTTTTCCTTTAATGTTGTGAATAGCTTTCTATTTCCATTCATATGCTTGGTACATCCACTATCCACATGCCAATTGCTTGATTTGGTGGTTGCCACACTTCCATGCACAATAAAAGTGAGTCACCTTTTCTTAGGTACCTAAGCATACTTAGGTCCTAGTAGGTTAGGAGTTAAAGGGTCTTCTAATTTGTGGTGAGCATTCCTAATAAAATAATGAATGTTAACATGCCTAAATTTCATATAATAATGGCATTGGAGTTTAGACATATGAATCTTTCTCTTATGCACAAATTTAGTACGAGTAGGAGGCCTTCTCATACCTTGATTATGTGAATGTATGCATGTGCATGTATGATGAGAAGTAGTAGGGAATTGTTTGTGAATGTGAGCATGCTTTTTGTTGTGCATGTAGGCATGGTTAGCTCTTTGAGTCTTAGCTCTTGAGCTTTGGAAAGCCTTCCCTTTGCCCTTAAGCTTAGGACGCTTAATGCTAGGAGCACTTTTCTTCCCAATTACCTTAACACTTAAGGTTTGAGGTTCTAATGATCTAACAAATGTAGTATGTGATGATGAGGAGGCTCTATTAAAGCTTAAACCATGTATAATCAAAGGTGGTCTTTAAGACACAATCAATGTGTCTAAGGTTTCCTCTCCTTTACGAAACTTATAAATTAAGCTTATAAGCTCAATAACTTCTCATTTTAAAGAGTCATTCTCTTTTCTCAATGAAGCCAATGAAAAAGATAATATAGAAAGATTTTCCATAGATTTATTGAGCTCATCATTTTATGCTCTCAATTCGCTTATAAGATCATTAAGGGATTTATAATCATCCTCTAATTTTTGAAATTTTTTATTGTAAGACTTCATTTGTGACTTGTATTTGTCACATCTTATAGTAAGAGCCTCTATAAGCTCTTCATTTATCTCATCAAAATCATCTAAATCTGAATGAGAGTGGGAAGAAGAACTTACCTCATTTGAAGAGTCTTCTTGTGCCATGAAGCAAATGTTGCAACTTCTCATTCTTGTCTATCTTAACTTAAGTTGTCATCCTAAGTGGCTGAGAAATTCTTATTATTCCCGTTGTCCCATCTCTTATTCTTCTTTATTTTAGGGCAATCGTATTTGATGTGGCCTTGCTTGCCACATTCATAACAAGTGACTTCATTAGATCTCTCTCTTGGATTAGGAGTTGTCTATTAAAGCTTCTTCTCTCTTTTTTTTCTTCTAATTAACTCCTTTATCCTTTTTGAGATCATTGTTAGCTCTTCTTATTCTTTGTCATTCTCTTTATCACTATATGTTGTTTCTACCTCCTTCTCTTTTGTTGAGGATTTGAGTGCCAAAGTTATTCTTTCTTTTTCTGATTTTTCTCCTTGGCCCCTTAGTTTATTCTTTTGCTCATCCTTTTGTAAGGCCAACTCTTTAAGAGTTTGCCTATGAACACATCCATAAGGACCTTCCCAATCTTTGGATTGGATTATTGAATGCTACACACTCTTGCACCAAACTTATCTATTGGAAAAGTTTTAAGTATTTTTGTGTTTACCTCATAAATGATGAGAGTTATTCAAAATTTCTTCATGTTAATGATGATGCATAGGAGTCTATTCATCATTTTAGTGATGCTTTCATGGTCCTTCATCATGAAAAGCTCCTATTCCTTCACATACATCTCCAATTGGCATGTGTTGTTTAGAAATATTGCACTTTTCCAATCTTTTCCCTATAGAGAGAGCTTAGAAGAATGTCCATTGCTCTTTTATTTTTACTATTTGACCTCATGTGAGCTTCAACTCAATCTTCCATAGGAATGGGTTCGTCAATTCCATCCATTACTTTAGAGGGTGGCTTCCATTGTTTGAAACTACATCCCAAAAGGTCCACTACATCCATGTCAAGATAAATCTCCATCATATACTTCCAATGTATATAGTCAGATCCATCAAGTAGGGCTTGAGGTATGAGTAGATTCCCTATTGTGCCGCTAACTTTGCTCACCCAATTAAGGCTTGTATGTGATACTTGGCTCTGATAGCACATTTTGGCCCTAGGCACTAAAAAAAGGGAGTTAAATTGGTGTTTAAAAAAATAAAATGAGGATAAAAAAGAGTAGAAAATAAGACACAAGATTTATAATGGTTTAGGTATAATCAACCCTACATCCACTCCTTAATTCTCTGCAATTGGGTGTTTCACTCACTTAAAATGGTGTTTTCAAGCTCACACTTAACTTTTACACTTTGTGTTTTCAAGGCTCAGACAACAACCTTTCTTATAAGTGTTTTCTAAGGCTAACACTAAAACGTCTCTTTAGTGTTTTCACAGGCTCACACTAAAACCTTTCTCTAGTGTTTTTATAGGCACACACTGAAACCTATTACAATTGGTGTTTATGCTCACACCAAACAATCACTTAAAGAATCGAAAGAATGAGTAGCAAAAGTGCAAGAGTTTTGTTACAAGTTAATGAAACCTCTTGCATTTACATCTGTTTGGTGCAATATTTATAGCCCATACCGACCAAACAGACGTTCCACTATGAAGCTCATTAAATCTCTAATTCATGTTAGGTAGATTTTGTATTAATTGCATGACAAGCAAGAATCCTCGTCGCTACTAGGGATTCAAGGTCATGACATTCCAATTTCCATACGGCAGCCAAAAATTATGGTGAAAAACCCTATTTGTGTCTAACAACTAGTCCATGTGTCATCTCCTCATTGGTCCAATAGGAAAATATAGTCGTTGCTTCTAACTGCTCATAAAAGTGGTACGGTCGTGATTATTCTTTTTACAGGGCATGACTCAGGATGCAAATTCTTCTGTTTGAATGACAATCTTCATTTTCTTGAATCGCAGTCGCTACCCAAATTGTCAACCTCGTGAATTTGATTCTTCAACGGATACCTGGGACACTTGGCATGTTATGGTTATGGACTTGGTTCCCTCCTTAGTCGCTATGAAATTTACAGTCGTGAATGAGGCGCGACATTGACCGCTAATTCGTCTGTGACTTTATCACTCCCAACTTTGGATGACTCGCGGCAGCGATGATGCCCACAAATTCGTCTGGCCTAGTTTCATCCTGTTCTTGAGCTAAGTCGCGATCGAGAATTACAAGTTACTGATCGTGAATTTTGATGAACTTTGCCTTATTGAAGATTATGAACTTCATCCAACTTCTACTTGAAAAACTAACTTAAATCTGTAAAACAACACTCCATTGAAAAATTAGGATTGATTAATCTCCTTTGTCAAGATCAAAAGAGGTCCAAGACTTAGGATTAACCATCCTAGTCTAACATATTATTCTTTTACTTCTTTTATTTATTAATTAACAAACCTTTCCCTTTAAAATTCAAAATTTCCCACCAATTCAACCTCACTTATAGGTACAAAAGGGCCAACAAAGCCTAAATAAAGAAACTAGGTCATATGATACTTTTTTGCACTTTATCCTTATTTTAAAAACTTAAAAATAAGATATTTGAAAAGATAAAATTAGATTTTTACTAATAATGCCAAACTCATCCTAACTCATTGTTTTTAAAATTTATTAGTAATGTACTAATAGAAAAAGTTATATTTTTATCATCAATAGTGGAGACAAACAATGTATTTATAGACAAAGTTACAATTTTATCATTGATAGTGGTGACATATAATATATAAGAATGGGAGACTTATGCTAGTCCATAGAGCCTAGAGGAGACGATGAAAAAGACAATATAAAATATTTGTAGAATTAAAAATTAAAGATATAATCACCAAATATTAAGGAGATAATCACATGATTGAGAACGAGAATGAAGTGATCCTATAATAATTTATAGAGGTGCGATAAAACCTATAATAATTTATAGAGGTGCGATAAAAACTCTTGCCTATATCCTCTCTTCTAACATCCTCCATAGAAAATTTCACTTAATAAGTTGTTCAGAAGTTCAATTCAAACCTTACATTCTATTTTTACCCTAACTACATCATAACAAGAATTTTTCGAACCTTTGTCAAAATTAACCAAGATAGTTCATGGGCACTATTTCAAAGCATTAGCACATTACAAATAATTCTTAGCCAATCAAAAATAGTGATCCTCACATATGAGAACTACAATTATTACAAAAAGGAAATATCACTTAATAAAGACACTTAAGGTTCCTTTCATAAGGAATATAACAAAATTAAGCTAGTGTTTGAGTTGACAAATAAAACACTTAATGGATTTTTTAAGAGATAGGTTGTTTTCAAGTTAAGTTTGCCTTGTTTTTCTGTCTAAGTTTTTTGTGCTTTTTCTTTATTATTGAGGTCAAATCAAGTGCCCTTATACATGTTTGCTTTAAGAAACTAGCTAGTATAACACAACACTTGTCTTGGTAAAAAATTGCTAATATAGCCATTATTTTCCATTAATGATCATTGAAGATCAGTCCATGGGAATCGAAGTTGTAATTGTAACAACCATATTCATTTTACATAACTCATATTGCTCTAATACCATAACAACTGAAACGACCTTTTCATTTCAAAAACTCATACTATTCATGTCCATAATCCCACATGTATTTGATGTACATATATGTATATGACACAATGAGAGAGAGAGAGAGAGAGAGTTGGGATTCAAGCGACGACCTGTGGTCCATATGTCTTAATGTAAAACTCAAAGCACCAAAACGTCCAATTCCTATTCTTCAGTATCTGAAAGAAATTTTGCGATTTGGTGAGTCGCGGCTTAGTGAATAAAAACAATAATCAAATTCTCATGGCTTAATCCATAATCAATTATCATCGAGATACATTGCAAGTATAACAATTTACTATGTAAGTGCAAATGCAATAGGTTTGTTTTTGTCGTGACCGTGCAAGGCAAACATTGGACCATTATCAAATTCTGAATCTATGGCCATAAAATTCTTGGAAAATAGATTCAAAAGAAAGGTGGAGTTTCATCTGGGTACAGGGTCAGTCCCAATCAATGAGCCATAACTCTTACCACATAACAAATCAGTCAAAACTAATTCACAAATATTTATAGGAGACATAAAGCTACAAGTTTCATGTTTTTCACTTTGTCAAAATCAGAATATAAGGCCATCAAAATATAAGAAAACAAAAGACTGAGATAATCTCGATTCAAATTTGACTCATCCTTACTGAAGGAGTCATATCTCCTCACATACACCAAATCAAGCAAAACTGTTTCTTATGCATTTATATGAGACATAAATCTACAAAGTTTATATTTTGCACTTTCTCGAATTCCTCTTCTAGGGTTATGAAATTGTAAGTGTAAAATTATGCTCTGACAGTAAAACCAACAGAATTAGCTCTTGTTCTCTTCAATTACAACTTTCATCCAAGAGCTCTACCTCAATTACTCCATAATTCTCCCTAACCATGCATGATTAACATGTCATGAGAGATTAATTTTAGTTGAGAAGAAGATAAATTAACTTACCAACTGTCCCAGAATTAGAAAACCTTAGGCAGCTCACTCTTCTACTTCTTCTTCTTCTTTCCTTTCTTCTTCTTTCCTTTCTTCTTCTTCCTTTGCTCTCTCTTTGTTTTTGGTATAACCCATGGTTTCCTCAATAATCTGACCCTAATTGTCAGATAGAAACTTATTATATCAATATAAAATCATAGTGCTTCATTTCCATTGGTTGGAAGTTCATTTTTCCTGTTTTAAACCCTATTCTTCACTCCTTAAGGATTTTCATCCATTTTTTAATCCTTAAATGCTCCTTATACTATTAAATAAGCTCTATAACACTATTATTTGTAATGCTATAACAAGCACACAACATAAGACAATTTGTCATGTAACTATACAAACACTACATATATGTTCAAGTGTCCCAACTGTAACGGTGCAAGTGTCATTGTCATGTTTCTATAAATCACATGACTAAATAATCAGGTATTCACTGCATATGTTCATATGAGATTTCTTATCATTTATCTAATACATATGTTCATGTGATAATGTCAATGAATGTGGATAGAGATGTTACAGTTTTCATTTGATATTCTACCAACAATATAAAAAAATTCTAAAAAACTTTGTTAATATACATTGTTCTTACTTATACATTGGTCCATTAGTTTAAAAAATACATTGTTCTTTAACTGCATGTATATTAGTTTTGAACTGTATATATATTGATATTGAACTATGTGTACATTAGTTCTTAACTGCATGTACATAAAAATTCATAAAATAAATTAATAAAAAGTACATTAATTTTGAATTAGTACTCAAGGAATAATATAACAAATTCTAAAAAACTTTATTGATATACATTATTCATTCATATACATTGATACATTAATTTTAAACGGCATATACATTATCATTGAATTGCATGTATATTGAAATCAATAAAATAAGTTAGTGAAAAGTAAATTAGTTTTGAATTGGTACTCTAGCAATATTATAATAAATTCTAAAAAAACTTTATTGATATACATTGTTCCTGCATGTATATTGATCAATTAGTTTTGAATTCATAATTCATTTCATTGATTTATTCATGAACTTTAATGTACATACAGTTCAACACCAACACATAAACAGTTCAACACTAATGTATATGCAAATCAATAGCAATGTACACGCAATACAATACCAAATGCATATACAATTAATAACCAATGTACATAATTCACACGTGTGAGATTTAATGTAATGATGCGTTTTGATCTTGGGTGCATGAAGTAACATGAATTTAGGTCCATGATACAATTTGCGTCTTTTTCTCTTTGTCATATATTTTTTTCTAGTACACTTTTTTTTGTTTTTAATCTTGTTTTATCTTTTTTTTTTCTAATAAATGATATTTTTATTCTACAATACTCAATTTAGATATATATAATTTGTTTAATCTAATGAATATTTATTTTATAATTTATAATTAATTATATTATATTTTATATTTAGTATGTAAATTAATCTACAGTTTATAAAACATGAATTTACATTTTATTGATAATAAACCTACAGTTTATACTATAATGAATTTATAGTTTACAAAAAAATGAATTTTCAGTTTACTGATAATGAACTTATATTTTATACCAAATGAATTTACAATTTACAAAAAATAAATCTACAGTTTATACCAAATGAATATATATTTATAAAAAAAAATGAACTTATAATTTACAAAAAAATATACATACAGTTTACTGATGATGAATCTACAGTTTATATAAAAAATGAATCTGCATTTTAAAAAAAATAAACTTACAATTTATAAAAAAAAGAACTTACAATTTATAAAAAAAAACTTGCAGTTTACAACAAATGAACTTATATATTTAAACTAATAAACCTACATCATGTAACAAATAAACCACAAAAAAAACATAAAATCCATTTAATAAAATCAATAATATTAAACATAAATTAGTATAATATAATATTTAACATAATAATATAATATAATATTTAATATAATTAATTAATATAATAATATAAATTATATATAATATTTATATATAATTATATATAATAACATAAATTATATAATTATAATAATATAATATAGTTAAATAATATAAAATAATTATATATTAATATAATTATATATTGTATTAATATATTATATATAATATATAAAAGTACACAAAATCTCATTTATAAAGAAAAGAAAAAAATGAAACAAAAAAAAAGCAATGCAAAAGACATGTCGTCCATATTGGTATATTGAGGTGCACGTTCTTTTTTTTTTTTAATCTCACACTTATCGTGGACTTCTGATATATATTACTATATGTATAAAAATTCATGATATAATTTATCTTTTTCGTAGGTACATGACGAAACGTGTTGGGACTAGGACTATAAATGGGCCAGGCTGAGCCTGAATAAGGCAATCCCAATTTCAGCCCATATCTTATATTATGATATCAGCCTGTTCCTATTTTGAAAAATTGGGCTAAAGCTCAACTCATAATAAATTTGTGAGCTTTGGACTGAGTTCGGGCTAGCCTGAGTTTTTTAAGATGATCACACAGTGCTTTTTTTTTTTTTTTTAAAAGACATTTATATCCTATATCTTCTAAAAAAATATTATGGCGCACAAGATTTTACTTTTTTACGTTGTCTTTAATTTTTTTTAACATTTTTATGCTTTTCATTTCCTTCAATTATGATTAGAACCCTAATCTTCATTTGCTTCCTTTGTTTTTTAATCTATAATCACATAAAACAATTTTAGACTGAAAAAAGCAAAGATGTTCTATTTTACCCTCTTCGATGACCCTTTTTGTACCTGTCCTTCTCACTTCATGGTCATTTTCGGCATCGTCCATGACGTAATTATTGTTATGGTCATGTTCTTCATGGTCCTTCTCGCTTATTTGTTTGAATCTTAAGTATTTTTTCTATAGATGGCAAGATGGGGTTTGGGTTTGTGGTATGGGATGCAGAAGGGGTGGTGTTGCCGTCGAGTTCGAAGCTGACGCACTGGTGTGGTGATGCTACTCTAGCAAAAGGGTTGGCGTTGAGAAGGGTTTAGAATGCTTAACTGAGACAAACATTCGACAGTGCATGGTGGAAGGGGACGGCAAAGTACTCATTGACAGCCTCATCTGTCACTCTGGAAGTAATTATTTCTTGGAGCTGGTTGTCGATGATATTTGGGCAGTAACTAACCAGCAGTAAATTACTTTTTGGAGATTCCTTTTGTGGTTGGGCTCTTTGTCTCAATGAATAATCATTCTGTTTTGTAGCCATATAGAATTGCTTAATATATATTCATTTTGGTTGGGTTCTTATCTACTGTTGTATTCATTGGATGGTTTTGAATTGTTTTCTGGTTTGGGAACTTGACAATGCTTGAATGAGAGCTTACTCTCTCTCTCTCTCTCTCTATATATATATATATGCACTACAATCAAGGCATTTAACCAACTGCAATTAGTCAAAGATAACATTTTATTGAAATTTTAGTTTTTGTTAATAAATGCATGAATTAAAAAAATATGAAAAATTTAATATCATAAAATTGAACTTAATTAACCTTTCAAGAGATACTTTGAATTTAAGGAATAACTTTAATAATTTGTAAGTAAATTTATTTTTTTATTGTATTTTAGTCGACAATTGTGTAAACTAGTTATAAACATATTGTAAACAAAAAAAATATTTTTCTGATTTTTGATATAATAATTAACTTCATGTTTTGTCAAATCCACTATAAATATATGTTGTAAATCTAATAAACCTAAAATAAATAAAAATAAATATTTTACAAAAATTTTTATATAATTTTTCTGAAGTTAGATTATTCATTGAGAGCTTCTTAATTGATAATTAGAAGTAAACTTGAAATAAATCTAAAATAAATATTTTTAATAAACTGTTTTATACATTTTTGATATCAGATTAATATTTTTCAAAAAAATAAAATTAAAATAAGTAGTTATGATAAATTATTTTCTATATTTTTGATAACATGATTAGTTTCGAAATTTTGAATTGATAATTCAAAATAAATGTAAAATGAAACAAAAATAAGTATTTTTATGAAAAATCTATTATGATTTTTTATGAAATCATATTATTCTTGAGAGTTTTTTTTTGCTAATAAATTATAGATAAATCATGTATAAACATCTTACTGTATATGTTTATTTAATAATTGAACGAGTGATGATATTTTTCTTTCATTTAAAAAATTTAATTAATGATCAAATTAATTTTTTTAACTTTTTACTTTAAAATAATATTTTAAACATCAAATCAATGGATTAGATTAGTAAAATTAAAAATTATATTATTAACTAATTTAATTTGATTAGATCGGCACCTAGCAGTTTTACGAAACTCTCAAATTTCTTTTCTCTGTTTCAAAAAAAGAAAATAACAATTTCTCTACAATTATCACGTTTCAATTGGACGACGGCAAGCCGAATGAAGCGGTCTAATTTTCGAGCAATATAAGGAAGCATGAAACCAGTTGGCTCAACCTTGTTACGAGATAAAGAATCCACGGGCCGTGGAGCCTGAGGATTGGTAAGCACAGAAAATGAAGATAATCTTAATTATACCAACTTACAGGTGAGTGTATATTTAGAAATTTAGTGCAAGAATCAATTTTTTTTTAAAGAAAGAGATTTGAATAACGGATTTTTGTCTTTGGTTGTTGTTAAATAAATATTCTTGTACAAAGCCGGATTTTTTTAATTAATTTTTTCTTGCTTCTACAAATATTGTTAATGAAAATTGAATAATAAAATATGTACCAAGCTTCCGCCCTTGTCAAAGTATCAAATAGAACTTATAAAGACATATTTGCATAATATTTCCAAGCTAAAAATCTCAACAAAAATTTATAAATATAAAAATAAGCTAATCCACATAAGAGGAGACAAAAATCACGAAATGCAAGTCTTGCTTTGAAACAATGATCAATACAGTATATTTTGCGTATACTATGATTTAGCTTATACATATATATATGCGCTAATTCGAGGTGAGCTTACCCGCCCTCGCTCTGCCTGAATTTAGTTGGGGCTATAATATACTATTGGTATGTTAAGGCATATTAAATTAACCTTAAATAAGATGTGTGTGGTGGTATGGCTTTGAAATGAACATGGACACATGGGAAGAATGTAAACAACTGGACTCCACGATAGTCTTCAAAGAATTATGCCGAACAATTTGAGTTTTGGCGCAACTACTGCTGTCTCGTTGCTGAGCCAACACCCAAGTAATTGCACCAAAATTTTGTCCTCTTTTTTCCCCCTTTCTCTATCATGCTTTGCCGTAGGCTTTTGAATTGAGAAATATGGTCATTATGTCGTGAAGTTGGGTCTCTTGGAGGATGGAATTGTGTTGTATTATAGGTCTGTTAGATTTCTATTGAATGAAAGCCTGCGATGAATGGATGTGGATGGTAGGATGTAGTCAAAGCTAGCGGCCAAGTTTGAAGATTCAAATTGCTATAGATATGATCGTATGTTTGTGCGTGTGGCTATTGCTGTGAGTCACCGTGATGGCTACTGCCATCATGGTTGCTTCGATTCCCTGGCTAATTTTCAGCAAACCGTTGGTCAAGATATTTTATTTATGGGGATATCTGAGTCTTACTTTTGCTGGAGGTCTAGTATTATGTATCATCCTAATGCACAATTACTGTTATGTGATTAAAACAAGGGTTAAATACGTTAACTCGGTTTTGCCCTATTATACTATTTAGTTTTTCATTTTCTAAAATTATATTAAATGATCCATTCGTTTTGTGTCATTTACTTTGTTAGAGATTTCCGTCAATTTTTGGATTTTTTTCCGTTAAGTGCAAGTGAAATGAGAAAAATGATATTATTTTACAATATTAAATTAAAAAAAGAAGCGATTATCTCAACGTATTCCATCCTTCTTCATCTGACATACTCATTCCATTCTTCCTCTAATAAAAGATTTTCTTTCATAAAATCTTCAAACATCAAGAAAGAAACTGATATTGAAATCACTGACAATCCGAAAAACAAACATTGTGCTCCATTTGGGAAGAGATGAAAAGAAGGATTTTGGGTTTTTGAACATCCACTAAAGGTTAATGTTTGCATGTGTAATATTTCGTATGTGAATGACTTCATTTTGGGTATTTCAATGAAAATGAGAGTGAGAATATTGCGATTTTAGGGATTATTTTAGTTTAACATAGGTTTTTATGACTATGTTTGGAGGATGCATTTTGGGGATTTTCACGTTGTGTGAGGTTTCAATATATAATGATGAACAATCACTTTATTTATAGTAGAAAACTAAAAAAAATTGACTATTTGAATATAAAATGTTGTAAATGACAACTAAGAGTTTGTGGAGTGAGTGAGTTACTTTTTGTTAGTTTTAAGAATAATGTGCAAAATGACAAATGAAACAAAGTATTTAAGTTGAAAATGTGAATTTTATGTATTGATTCTTATTTGTTGTTTTGTGTATATAGATGTTGGTTGCTAATGACTACATTCTAGTTCTTAAGTATGAGGAGAAAGAGGTATTGATTGAGCATGTAGACCAAAATAGGTATTCTAAAATTTTGCTTAGTCTAAGATATATATAAAGCTTTTCTTGAAATAGTCACCATTTGTTGATATAAAATATGGATTATGCATGCTAATACAAACTAATGAGGATATGAATGTGATGTTCCACCAATATAGAGAAATGCCTTAGATATCTATTCACATAAATAAAAAATTTATACCCTTAGATGTTAGGAGAGGGGATGAAGGAACTAGTGAAGGTGCAGATTTAGGAGGGGAAGGGAATACTGCTAATATGCAGCAAGACGGTGAGAAAACCCCACATTCAAACCCCATTTTACTATTGACATCTAATGATGCCAATGCAAAACTTGAACCTTCATTAGAAAAGGAGCCTACTACTGACCTTGAACACAATTTACAAGAGCCAAGTTTCCAAATGGACTCCAATATCTAAATTGGTCCCAGTGCAAATTCTAAGCCCACTTTCCATAATGAATAAAACATTTATACTCAGGCCACCTTTGAAATGGACTTCAATATCTATCTTTTTTACCCAATTACAGAAAATGAGCCCAATATCCCTTTTATTGACCCAACTGCAGAAAATGACCCATTTCACAAACCCAACCCTAACAAAGCATGAGCCTAATATCCCTACTGTAGCAAATGTCAACAGTAGGGGCAAAAGGGTGGGGGAAGGACTAGTAGCAGGGTGAGATTTAGGGGAAAAGGAAATGCAAGGGCCAGAGGAATAGAAATAGGTGAGGAAGATCATAATGTTGAGGTTAGAGGCCCTAGCAACAAGGGGAAAATGATATGAGAAGAAGTATAAGGCAAGCTGAGATGGGTGAGTACAATGGTGAAAGTGGGTTCAGTGATGAGGAATTCACTTTCTCTGATAGTGATGATGATGAATGCATGCCAGTTGGGGGGTAAGGTTAGCAGTGAAAGTGATGAGGATAGTATTAATGAGGGGGCTTTTAGTGAGGAAGATGTAGGTGATGATATATATAATAAAATGGACAATGATAATGGGTTGAGTGATGTCACATATGAACATGAGGGTGGGGACATTAATGATGAATCAGAAGATGATGATGATGTTGTTGCCAGTAGTAGAAAAAGGAAAAGGGGAGAAAATATATAGATCAGTATGCTAATGAGTTCAAATGGGATGGGGAAGGTGATATAAAATTTGAAGTGTTGCAGGTTTTTAGGGATGTAAATGCCTTTAAAGTAGCATTGGGTGATTATGTAATAAAAGGAGGATATAGTTTATAAAGAATAAAAAATGATGGGAGAAGGGTGACAACTAAATGTGCAATAAGTACACATAGAGGATTCATACATCGAAGTTAGATGATAATAGGACATTCATGATCAAAACATTGAAAAATGAGCATAGTTGTGTTGTAGCTAACTTAAATAAAAATCATGATGTCACAACTAAGTGGGTCAACAAGAAATTTAATGAGTTATTGAGTGCTGACCCTAACATTAGTTATGACTTAATGTTGCAATAACTTAATATAAAATGGGCCATTGATGTTCCTTTGCAGTAGTTATATAGGGTTAAGGTTGAAGCTAGGATGCAAAGCCAGCAGGCGCACATTGATAGTTTTAGAAAATTAAGGAAGCATATGGAGTTTGTGTTGACTGTTAACCCTGGTAGTATGATTAAGTTTGAGCCTCATGTGAAGAATAGCCTTGATGAACCAACTAGGTTTAAAAGACTTTTTATGTGTTACAAGGGTGTGATGGATGGCTTTAGAGAGGGATGTAGGACATTTATAGGGATGGATGGGTGTCATTTGAAAGGGACTTTTGATGGAGTTATGCTTTCTACAATATCCCCTAATGGGAATAAAGATGTTTTTCCATTGACAGTAACAATGGTGAGGCATAATGCAAGTACACTTGGTTGTTCTTCTATGATTTATTGAAGCAATGCATTGAACCATTTAAGAAGCCATTGGCATTTATGTCAGATAGACAAAAGGTATGTTTTCAATTCTTTGCTTTTTTTACTATCTTTCTGTTTTAACCTTTTTTAGCTTTTTAAATTTCATTACTTCTGATTTGTCAGAGTTATTTGCATGGTTGTCCTCGTTCAGTTGCCTCATTTCAACCTCTAACTCATTAGGATGACAAGTTTGCTTATCCATCACGTTTCGACTTTCCACAAAGTGATTACTACAAGAAGGAAAAGGTTTCATAGGTTTGCACCATCCAAAGAAAGTCCCACAAACTTTGTTCGAACATGCATAGAAAAGCTTGTACTTGTTCTTCTCGAATTCTGAGATTTTCACTACACACCTCTTGCTACATGCACACATCTTATTCTTGTACCTATCTTGCCACCCACTTTCACCTCTAGATATACTTCCTTCTAATATCTTCCTAGGAAATAAAGAATTTAAGACAAAATTAGTAAAAAAAAAAAAACATTTCATTATTTCCCTTAAACCTATCTAGAATCCCTAATTTCCCTTTCCTTTTTCCCCTTTAACATTCACTGGTTGCATCAACCCTTTTATGTTTTCACTCTTCCTTCTTCTCTCCTGCGAAACCTCAACTCAATTCACGAGTTAAATAATTAATTTTATTCTCCATAAATTTATTCCCTCCAACACGAGGGTTTATTCCCTCCAATACATCAATAAGGGCTTTTTGACTTTTTTGGGGTTGACTAACGAAACAATCCCAAAAAACATATAGAAGCCCTTAAAAGTGTAATGAAGATAAAATAAAGGGATCATGTAATGTAATTTTAGAAAATGGAGGACCAAATAGTATAATAGGGTAAAATCCCGGGGTCAACATATTTAACTCTCAAAATAATATAACTATATTGTCTGGATCATACCGGTTCGACACTATAATAATTGATATTTATTCATATTTGAAATAGCAGTTAAATCGGAAAAATTACTTTGTTCACTGATTCACTAAGCATATATTGGACTAACTCTTTTTAAGTCTCTAATGTTGGATTGGGCAAGGTCTATTCTTCCTCTCTTACCCTCTTTCTCAATTCTCTTGAATTATCTTCTAGTAGTTCTCTTGGTAATGTTTAAATGAGTCGTTTTTTATTAGAAATCCATATGGAATGTAGGCTAACTTTCAAGGTTGTAAAGTTGTAGATGTGTTGCTTGATTTCCATAAGAGGAAAAAGAAGAAAAGAAAGGAAATTAGTTTCTAGAAAATGACACTAAAAAACTATTCTGTTTGCAGCTAACCAACCAAAAAGAAAAGAAAACTGCAAGGGTTCCAAATGAAGCTACTGTATTGGAAATTATAAAAGTAAGGTGTGTACAGTTAGAAATGCAAGTCTAGTCTATAAAGACATTAGCACCCCCTCTAAAAAAAAAATTCAAAATGAATACAGCCTCATCTCAGTTGTATTTGGTTGATTTGTCTTGCTAAATTATAAGGCTATGTTTTCAAGAACAAATTAATCATTAAATGCATATTTTCTGAAATCAACACTTTAACTCCAGATTAGCTGGCACATAAGATTGTGACCACTAAGAGCTCAGCCTCTACCATTATTCCTAGTCTTCTGTTCATAGTGCTTATCAAGTTGGTTTTCTCTCAAGTTCCATTCAACCTGAGTGTACTTCGCCTGTTCTTCTAGTTGGTGGAAATTCATTTCAATTTTATCTTTGCCATCAAAGATTCATGTTTTTACCTAGAGAGTTTGTATGATTTAACTCAGGATCTAGTACATAAATTTAGAACACCAACTCTAATAATTAAATGGAAACAAATTAGGTACCTATCTCCGCGTTGAATTCCAAATTATTTTGAGCCATGATTACAAACACTGAAATTAAACCACTTGAATAATATGTCAGAAGGACTAAAAAGAAAACTAGGTCTTTCTCTCCTTGACCTTCTCAAAGACGACTACAATTGGTGTAGCAACTAGGGTTTTTCATTATGAAGGCAGGAGAGGGGACCTAGCCTATTTATAAAAAATTTTAACAGGCCTACCCATCACAGATCTATATTAAAATAGACTTACACTGACCGTCTTCCATATCGGCTCACAAAAGGTGTCACAAGCCCATAACTCAATTGATCATACTTTAATTGGGCTTACCCCAAATCAATAAACTATATTATTCAGTCAGTTTTATAAATAATTAAAATAAACTCATAATTAATATTAGCCCACATAAAAATTTAAATATTCTCCCACTAGGACAATATTAATTATGACGTTTTCATGTTTTAAGAAAGAAAACATTTTTGAAAACGACTCTCGGACTGAATACTTTAAACTCAAATGTAGCCACAAATTTTAGAAAACATATAGTTTATTGATAAAATGACACCTCAAACACAATCTTGTCCACATTAAATCTTCAATATCGAATCATGGTAGTAGTTATGCCCCTTATTGACACAGTATCAATCCATAGTCACAAATATTGACAACTTAACCGACTTGGATTCTGATATGGTAGTGTAGCAAGAAAATAGCGCCCACATGTGATCAATACATTATTTCTTGTCAGTCCTCCAAACATTTCTCTTTCACACATGCTCAAACGAGCAAGAGAAATTTATAAGGCTTCACAATAAGACTTTTATTTCCATTTGAAAATACACACACAATGTCTTAGCCTTTGTTTCCAGAAACACAAATGGAACCCAACAGAGCTTAAGATAATCACACAAATCTTAAGCATACCACGCATAACTTATAACATATATATATATATATATATATATATA
>CATIWR010114571.1:0-36833 GCA_949677035.1 Omphalea diandra
CCTATGTGGCATAACCTGTGTGGCAATGATATAATAGCTTGTGTGGCAATGATAAAATAGCCTGTGTGGCAAGGAGATGATAGATTGTGTGGTAAGGAGAAGATAGCCTATGTGGTAATGATAAAATAACCTGTGTGGCAATAATAAAATAGCTTGTGTGGCAATGATAAAACAACTTATGTGGCAATGATATGATGGCCTGTGTGGCAATGATAAAATAGCCTGTGTGGCATAGCATGTCTGGCAATTATATAATAGCTTGTATGGGAATGATAAAGTAGTCTTTGTGGCATAGCCTGTGTGGCAATGATATAATAACCTATGTGGCAATGATAAAATAGCCTGTATGGCAATGATAGCCTGTATGGCAATGATATGATAGCCTGTGTGACAATGATATGATAACCTGTATGGCAATGATAAAACAACTTGTGTGGCAATGATATAATAGATTGTGTGGCAATGATTTAATAGTGTGTATGGCAATAAAATATAATAGCATGTGTGGCAATAAAATATAATAGCAAGTGTGGTAATAACTTTTCATAGCCTATGTGGCATTTAAGAGTAAAGACTATTTATTTCGTACGTGGATATGATGGTGAGTTATTTATGTTTAAATATTGTTGCGTTATTTGAGATTAAAGTGTCATGATGCATTTACTTACTGAGTATGCAAACTCACTCTTTTGTATGAAATCTTATTTCAGGAATAGTAGACTAAAGATTGCATCTAGTATACTTTTCGAAGTCGCTGTCTAGCAGTGTAAGAGAGGTTGGGCCAGTATGTAGTCAATTAGTATTTTAGTTTGTTTATTCATGTATGTTTTGTTGTAATAGTTACTAAGTTGTGAACAAGAGACATAGTGAGAAAAAAAAATTTTAATCATGTCTTTTAAATGACAATGGATAGACTTAGAGAGAAAATTAAATGATTATTAATTGGGGTGTCACATGGGATGTGTTTTAATGCAACATAGTAAGGTAATCACATATACATCTAGACACCTGAAGCCTTATGAATTATCTTACCCAGTATACGACCTATAACTTACTATTATTATGTTTACATTAAAAATATTGAGGCATTACTTTTATGTAGAAACTTTTTAGATATTTACAAATCACAAGAGTTTGAAGTATTTGATCAACCATAAAGAACTAAAAATGAGACAAAAGTGATGGTTAGAATTATTAAAAGATTATGATTACACCATTGAGTATCACCTTAGGAAGGCGGATGTGCTAGCAAGTGCTTTTAGTTGGAAATCAAGAAGTAGTGTAACTATATGTATTTCCACTATCATATTTAGTTTAGTTACAAGCTAAGAATATGAAACTAAACAAGTAAAAAAATGGGGTACTAATTATTATTTTTTTAGTGAGACCAAAATTGCATGACTAAATTAAAGAAGCACGAGGCAAGCATCTAAAATTACAGAGGCAAACATATAAACTTACACAGAATGATTGAAACGGTAAAATAGGGAGACATACTGATTTTGATATTTGCAATGAAGCTTTGATACTAGGGTCTTATATTTGTGTGTTTAATATTGATAACTTGTGATGAGAAATCCTAGATGAAACATATAATACTCTATATGCCATGTATCCATGAATGTTAAAGTTCAAAGGTTAAAGTTTTGGACCTAACCATAGGCCAAATTATTTGCTAAGAAGCCTTCGCTACTTTAACTGTTATCACTGGTAAAATTTGTCTCCATGATTTAAAAGTTGATGTACTAACTGATCCTAGCTCTAGACATTCATCATTTCATTAAACATGACATCTCAATTGTGTAGTAAGCATTAACATTTAGGTTTTAACCAGTGTGCGACTACTCCTTTGAGAAATGTGTTAATTATGGATAAGGTATGTCATGATAGTGTAATATGCATTAATGACACTGAGTTAAATGTTAACTTAGTGCTATTGCCACTTTGTGAATTTGTTGTGATACTGAGTATTAATTGGTTAACCAAATATCATGCAATAGTGATTTATTTTGCTAATGAAGTTCTTTTGGAATCTCCAAACCAGACAAGGGTTTTGTTTTAAAGGGAAAGAAAAGTTGTACCTACATGTCTAGTTTCTATTATAAAGGATTTTTAAAAATTAAAGGTGGTTATGAAGCTTATTTGGCACATGTGGTAGATACAAGGTTCATAGATGAATTGCTTATGAACATTCTTGTGGTAAATGAGTTTCTAGATTTATTTCCATCTAACTTACCTACTTTTTCATCCAATAGGTATATAGAATTCATAATTGAGTTAGTTCCAAGAACAACACCAATGTTCATTGGGACTTATAGGATGGCTCCATTTGAGTTGGGAGAATGGAAGACTTAATTTAAGTAACAACTTGAAAAAGGATTCATCATAGCTAGTGTGTCACCTTAGGGGGTGCTCTAGTGTTATTTGTTTAAAACAAAGATGAGATAATAAGGATATGTATTAATTATAGGCAACTGATTTAGGTTGTTGTGAAGAACAAATACCCTTTGCCAAGAATAAATGATGTGTTTGACCAGTTGTAGGATGCATAGGTGTTTTCTAAAATTGACTTGAAATCAGGCTATTATCAGCACAAAATTTCAAACCCAAACATACCAAAAACTACTTTTTGAACTAGGTATGGGCATTATTAATTTTTAGTGATGCCATTTGGTTTGACTAATGCACTAATTACATTTATCGCTCTTATGGATAACATGTTTCAACCTTACTTGGATAAATTTGTAACTGTGTTCATTAATACGATATTGGTGAATTCAAGAAGTTAAGAAGAGCATGAATAGCATTTGAGAATTGTATTGCAAATTTTGACAGAAAAATAGTTATTTGCTAAATTAAGCAAGTGCGAGTCCTGGATTGATCATGTCATATTTTTGAGACATGTAGTTTCTAAAAAAAGGCATAAATGTGGATCCAAACAAAATTAAAGCAATAGTAAAATGGAAAACCCCAAATAGTGTCATAAAAGTCTAAGTTTCCTTCAGAGTAGCTAGGTATTATCATTAATTTGTTAAAGGCTTTTCATTTATACATGCTCCTTTGACCAAGTTACTTTGCAAAATTATAATATTCTAGTGGTTTGCAGCTTGTTAGGAGAGTTTTAATGAATTAAAAATAGATTTGCATATGTTCCAGTGTTAGCCATTCCTATAGGTAATATATGATTTGTAGTTTATAGTAATGCCTCTAATCAAGGTTTGGGATGTATTTTAATGCAACAGGGTAAGGTAATTGCATATGCATATAGACAACTAAAGCCTTATTAATTATCTTACCTAGTATATGACCTAGAACTTACTGTTATTATGTTTACTTTAAACATATAAAGGCATTACTTATATGAAGAAGCTTTTCAAATATTTGCAAATCACAAGAGTTTAAAGTATTTGCTAAGCCTTAAAGAATTAAACATGGGATAATAGTGGTTATTAGAATTATTGAAAGATTATGATTACCCCATTGAGTATCACCTAGGGAAGGCAAATGTGGTAGCATATGCTTTGAGTTGGAAATCAAGAAGCATCGTAACTGTAAGAATTTCCACTACCTTATTTAGTTTAGTTACAAGCTATGAATGTCAAGCTAAACAAGCAAAAGAATGTTACACTGATTATTATTTTTTGAGTGAGATCAATATTGCATGATTGAATTAAAGAAGCATAACACAAACATCTAAAGCAACAAAGAATGATTGAAAAGGTAAAATAAGGGAGACATACTAATTTGATATTTGAAATAATGCTTTGATGTTGGGATCTTATATTTGTGTGCCTAATATTGATAACTTATGAGGAGAAATCCTAGAAGAAGCATATAATACTTTATATGCCATAAATCCAAGAATGTCAAAATTTAGAATGTCAAAGTTTTAGACCCTAAACATAGACCAAATTATTTGCCAACATGCCTGTGCTGCTTTAGAAGTTAACACTGGTAAACTTTTTCTCCATGATTTAGAAGTTGATGCACTAACTAATCCTAGCTCCATAGATTCATCATTTCATTAAACATGGCATCCCAATTATGTAGTAAGAATCAACCTTTAGATTTTAACATGTGTGTGACTATTTCTTTGAGAGATATATTAATTATGGATAAGGTATATCGTGATTGTGTAATTCGCATTGATGACATTGAGTTAAATGCTAATTTTATACTATTGTCATTTTATGAATTTGATGTGATATTGGGTATCAGTTGGTTAACCAAATATCATGCAATAATGAATTGTTTTACTAAGGAAGTTGTTTTTGAATCTCTAAATCATACAAGGGTTATATTTTAAAGGGAAAGAAAAATTGTACCTACATGTCTAGTTTTTGTTGTGAAGGCTTTTTGAAAGATTAAAGGTCGTTGTGAAGCTTATTTAGCAGATATAAGATTCATAGATGAATTGCTTGAGAACATTCTAGTGGTAAATGAGTTTCCAAATGTATTTCCAACTAATTTACCTAGCTTGCCATCTGATAAGTAGATAAAATTCACAATTGAGTTAGTTCTAAGAGCAACTCTAATTTCCATTTGACTTTATAGGATGGCACCAGTTGAGTTAAGAGAATGGAAGACTTAATTATAGAAACTACTTGAAAAGGGATTCATTAGAACTAGTATGTCACCATGGGGTGCTCCAATGTTATTTCTTAAAAAGAAAGATGAGATAATGAGGATGTGTATTAATTATAAGCAATTGAATTAGGTTACTGCAAAGAACAAGTTCTCTTTGCCAAGAATAAATGATATGTTTGACAAGTTGTAAGGAGCATAAGTGTTTTCTAAAATTGACTAGAAATTAAGCTATTATTTGCTTAAAATTTCATACTTAGATGTACCAAGAAAACTACTTTTCGAACTATGTATAGGTATTATGAATTTTTGGTGAGCCATTTGGTTTGACTAATGTTCCAACTACATTCATCACTATTATGAACAAAGTGTTTTAGCCTTACTTGGACAAATTTGCAATCGTGTTCATTGATGAGATATTGGTGAATTCAAGGAGTAAAGAGGAACATGAATAGCAATTGAGAATTATATTGCAAATTTTGAGAAAAAAAAGTTATTTATTAAATTAGGCAAACGCGAGTTCTAGATTGATCATGTGGTATTTTTGGTTTGTAAAAAAGGGCACATAGGTGAATCCAAGGAAAATTGAAGCAATAGTAAAATGGGAAACCCTAAAAAGTGTAACAAAAGTCTAAAATTTCTTAAGAGTAGTTGGGTATTATCGGCTTTTTGTTAAAAAGTTCTCACTTATACTTAGTCCTTTAACCAAATTACTTTGGAAAACTATAACATTCCAGTGGTTTGAAGCATGTTAGGAGAGTTTTGATGAATTAAAAATATAGTGGCATATGCTCCAGTGTTAGCCATTCTTATAGATAATAGAGGATTTGTAGTTTATAGCAATGCCTCTTATCAAGTTTTGGGATGTGTTTTAATGCAACATGGTGAGGTAATTAAATATGCATTTTGATAATTGAAGCATTATGAATTATGTTACCCAGTATATGAACTAGAACTTATAGTTATTATGTTTACTTTAAAAATTTGGATGCATTACTTGTATGGAAAAGCTTTTTAGCTATTTACAAATCACAAGAGTTTGAAGTATTTATTGAGCCGTAAAGAATTAAACAGGAGACAAAAGTGGTAGTTAGAATTATTGAAAGATTATGATTACACCGTTAAATATCACCTAAGGAAGGCAAATATGGTAGCAAATGTTATAAGTTTGAAATCAAGAATCAGTGTAACCATAGGTATTTCCACTATCTTATTTGGTTCAGTTACAAGTTATGAATGTGGAACTAAACAAATAGAAGAATGGGGTATTGATTATTATTTTTTGAATGAGTCTAATATTCCATGATAAACTTAAATAAGCACAAGCAAACTTCTAAAGTTACAAATAATGATTGAAAAGGTAAAATAGAGAGACACACTAATTTTGATATTTGAAATGATGCTTTGATGCTGGGATCTTATATTTATATGCCTAATATTGATAACTTGTAAGTATAAATCCTATAAGAGCATATAATACTCCATATGCCATGTATCCAAGAATGTCAAAGTTTAAAAGTTTAAAGTTCTAGACCTTAAATATTGGCTAAATTATTTGCCAAGAAGCCTTTGCACCTTTAGAAGGTATAACTGGTAATATTTTTTTCCATGATTTAGAAGTTTATGTATTAATTGAACTTGACACCACACTTTCATCTAAAGTTCTAGATCTTGGCACCACACTTTCATCATTTCATTAAATATGTCATCCTAACAGTGTAGTGAGCATCAACCTTCAGGTCTTAACTTGTGTATGGCTATTCCTTTAAGAGATGTGATGATTATGGATAAGGTAAGTCATGAATGTGCAATTCACATTAATGACATTGAGTTGAATGCTAATTTAGAACGATTGCCACTTTGTGAATTTGATGTGATACTGGGTATCAACTGGTTGACCAAATATCATGCAATAATGAATTATTTTACTAAGAAAGTTGTTTTGGAATCTCCAAATTAGACAAGGGTTGTGTTTTAAGGGGAAAGAAAAATTGTGCCTACATGTCTAGTTTATGTTATAAAGGCTTTTAGAATGATTAAAGGTGGTTGCAAAGTTTTTTTTGGCATATGTGGTAAATACATGGTTCATATATGAATTGCTTGAGAACTTTCTAGTGGTAAAAAAGTTTGCAAATGTATTTCCAACTAACTTACCTTGTTTGCCATCTAATAGGGAGAGAATTCACAATTGAGTTAGTTCCAAGAATAACATCGATATCCATTCAACCTTGTAGAATGTCTCTAGTTGAGATGAGAGAATGTAAGACTGAATTCTAGGAACTACTTGAAAAGGGATTCATCAAAGCTAGTGTGTCACCTTGGGGGTGCTCCAATGTTACTTGTTAAAAAGAAAGATGAGATAATGAGGATGTGTATTAATTATAGCCAATTGAATCAGGTTCATGTGAAGAACAAATACCCTTTACTAAGAATAGATGATATGTTTGACCAGTTGTAGGGAGCACAAGTGTTTTCTAAAATTTACTTAAAATTAAGCTGTTATTAGCTTAAAATTTCAAATCCATAAGTAACAAAAATTGCTTTTCAAAATAGGTATGGGCATTATGAATTTTTTATGATGCCTTTTGGTTTGACTAATACACCATCCACATTCATTGCTCTTATGAACAAGTGGTTTGAGCCTTACTTGGAAAAATTTTTAATTATGTTCATCAATGACATACTAGTGAATTCAAATAGTAAAGAGAAGCATGAATAACATTTAAGAATTGTATTGTAAATTTTAAGAAAAAATAGTTGTTCTGAATTGTTCATGTGGTATTTTTGGCACATGTAATTTTTGAAAAGGGCATAAAGGTGAATCCAAAAAAAATTGAAGCAATAGTAAAATGGAAAACCCTAAAGAATGTCACAAAAGTTTGAATTTTCTTAGGAGTTGTTGGGTATTATCATCGATTTATTAAAGGCTTTTCACTTATACCTACTCCTTTAATTAAGTTACATTGGAAAACTACAACATTCTAGTAGTTTGAAGCATGTTAGGAGAGTTTTCTTGTATTTAAAATGTAACGACCATTTTCATTTACAAAACTCATAGCATTAATTTCCAAAAATACATATGCATAAAGGTTTATCCATCATACACTCACAATCCAACATGTAGTTAATGTACATATATGTTAACTAATGTCGATACTAGTGACCATAAATTGGTTCCTATCTAGATGTATGTACATGACACAAGGAGAGAGAGTTAAAAATCAGCCGAAGACTTGTGGTCCATGTGTCTTAATGCAAATCTTTAAGCACTAAAGTATCCAATCCTTATTCTTCAGTAGCTGGAAAAAATTTGTGATTTGGTGAGTCGCAACTCAGTGCATAAAGCAATAATCAAATTCTTGTGGCATAACCCATAATCAAATATCATCAAGATACATTGCATGAATAACAGTTGACTATGTAAGTGCAAATGCAATAGCTTTATTTTTGTCGTGACCGTGCAAGGGAAACATTGCTTCTGGGATATTCATGTGATTCATGTAACATATGATTTGGGACCTATTAGTCCATCTTCCACCTGATTTGCAAGTGTTTTGGCAAGCCAATCACAATGCCCTTTTAGTTCCATGTGCAAGTGCTTATTCACAAATGATATGCCAAGTAATCATTAAGAGCATTTGATTCTCACTTGGCCTGTATTCCCATGTAACATGTAACAATTCAATCATTCTCACTTGACTTGTATTCTCATGTAACATGTAACAATTCAATCATATATACATGTAATATAACATAATCATATCATAAAATTATCACATACACACATTGAATCCAATTATGGCTTTTACTCACCCTTTTGATGTGACCAACCTTTATGGTAGGTTTGGTTCTCTCTCTATGAATTCCTTAAAGCATTGAGATCCTAGAATTTGATACATACATGGTTACAAGCATGTCAAAATGATTGTCAATGTTTGGTATGCAATTATAGCATGATCCATGTAAGTGAACCTAGTGTTTATGCATATATTCCTTATATGGCAGCCTGAGCTCGCTACACTCATAATAATAACTCTAGATATACTTATCCAAATGACTTGATTCTTTTTTTTTTAACAAACTAGACACATAATAAGACAACATATTTAAATTTTAGGCTAATATTAGACACACAAAATGTGGTGAATTTCTAAATTTTACCCCATTGCAATGTCCTCTCATTCTAAGTAGGTCTTACTCTCTTAGGTGTATCTCAAATGGTATAAGTCCAATTGCAATCATAATCTAGAAACAGTTGCAAAACATATAAAGGAACATTTTTCATGTTTTACTCATTGCCTAATTTAGTCTATAAGGTCATCAATACAAAGGACCAATCTCAGGGTGAGCAGGTTTGTAACATGTTCACAAACAGTTATAATGAAGGGACAATATCTAAATAGCCATGCTAGATTTGGCAATGATATTTCACAGGAACGTAGATCACACATAAATATACAATTTCAAGTTTGGACTATCATCAAATTCTGAATCTATGGCCATCAAATTATTGGAAAATATATTCAAAAGAAAGGTAGAGTTTCATCCGGGTATAGAGTCAGTCCCAATCAATGAGCAATATCTCTTTCCACACAGAAAATTAATCAAAACTGATTTACAAGTATTTATAGTGGATAAAAACCTACAAATTTTATGTTTTAAACTTTGTCAAAATCAGAATATAAAGCCATCAAAATATTAAAAAAATAGAAGACTAAGATCATCTCGGTTTGTATGTGACCCAACCCTATTGAAGGAGCCATATCTCCTCACACACACACAGAATCAAACAAAATTGTTTCATAAAAATTTATATAAGACATAAAGCTACAAATTTCATATTCTGTACTTTCCTGAATTCCTGTTCTAGGGTTATGAAACGATGGGTGTAAAATTCTGCTTTGACAGCAAAACCAGCAGAATCAGCTATTGTTCTCTTGGATTACAACTTCCATCCAAGAGATATACCTCAATTACTCCATAATTCTCCCTAACCATGCATGATTAACATGTTATGAGAGGTTAATTTCAGTGATAATTAACTTACCTATTATCCCATAATTGGAAAACCTTAGGCAACTCACTCTTCTCCCTCTCTTCTTCTTCTTCTTCTTCTTTCTTTCTTTCTTTCTTTCTTTCTTTCTTTCTTTCTTTCTTTCTCTCTTCTTTCTATTGTATTTCATCCTTCTCCTTTTTTACCAGACCCTAATGGTCTGTGTTCTTATTTTAAATAAAATAAAAGATTGGGGGCTAGTTTCCTATTGGTTAAAAGTTAAAAGTTTTGCTTTTAGTTCCTCTTCTTCGCTCCTTAAGCATTTCTATCCATCTCCTAATTCCTAGATGCTCCTTATACTTTTAATTAAGCTTTAAAACACCATTATTTATGATACTATAACATGCACACAACATAAGACAATTTTTCATGCAATTATACAAGCACTACAAATATGTTCAAGTATCCCTAAATGCAACGGTGCTTCCAAATGATTATTTATCTAATGCTTATGTTCATGTGATAATGCCAATGAATGTGGATAAGGATGTTACATATCATGTTGGCCTCTACTACTATCTCATGTAGTACTTCGCCCTAATGAACTACCATGACATCGATCATTCCCTTCCATCCTTTGAAATATATAAATATGTATGTTTAGAAATTCAATTGCATTAAAACAATATAATATTACAAAAGGAGTTATGATAACACTACCTCTAATCACTACTGAAGTTATGTAAATTAACATCATCATCATCATCATTATTATCATCATCTAATTCATTTTCTAATGCATTGTCATCATTATCACTTTCGTCAATATCAACAAATGAACCTATTGGATCAATCAAGCTCATTTTTGAACCGAAAGGTCGATTTCATGAATTTTTGCATCATCATCTTGGAAAGGTTTACTGTTGATAGTAAGAACATTTGCCACATATGTAGCTTTTATTTTGTAAACAGCCCACCAATCATTCTTATCTTGCTTTAAGCTAGGATATAGGGCATAATACACTTGTGTTGCTTGCGATGCGAGGACAAATGGTTTATACTTATTGAATCTTTTTTTTTATAATTCACATCAACAAGTTTGCATTTCTTGTGAACTATCATACCAACAATTAGTCTAGGATCAAACCATTCATAGATGAATAAAATAGTTCTCTTATAGGGCAGTGTTGGATACTCTAACTCTAGAACTTTAATTAATTGATTGTAGTAGTGCCTCTCATTAGCACTATAATTTGTGCTTTTTATGTAAACCCTATAATTATTAGTTTCTCTAATAGAACCATGTGCTCTAGAGTGATATTTGTAATTGTTGACATAATATCCATGATAAAACTTAATAATACACAATGGTGCTTTTGCCAAATCCTTGAAGAAAATGTTGATAACACTATTTGATCGATTATGTGCCTACTATTTATATTACTTCAACAACAAAGCATTAAATTGTGTTAACCATACTTGAAAATGACAAGTTTAAAAATGACAAGTTTATCATGCATTTTATATACTCACATATTTATTAAACCAAACCATAAAATCATTCTCCACGTACACATCAACCTGATTGTTAGAAATTATTAGGTAACTTTGTCGTAACCTTGACAAGTAAATCCTTCAGACCGTACATAAAAATTAACAGACATTAGTATAACAAGTGGAATTCCACATTATCACTGTTAAATAGAAATAGAGATGAATTCTTACTTAATAAATGGTGCTACTTCCCCACAGTTAAGTAGAATGTATGTGTGTGTACTATGATATTCTTTGTCAGTCAACATTCTTATTTTGAACCCCCTCTAATAGGCAACCTATAAGTTTTAATATACTAAGTATCCCATCATATTTTTCACAATCCCTTCTACATTTGTCATTATTTCAAGGGACTTTTTGATGTTACGTATTAATGTAGGCCTCAAAGTAGTGCATACAAAAAGTTGAAGCTTTTTCAACCAAATATGCATTACATATCGAACCCTCAACCTGAGCTTTATTTTACATGTTATTTTTTTTTTTAACTTTCAAAGGTATATTTTGAATGGATAAATCCACCAATATTGAACTATACTTGCAATTCTCGCTTCACATAAAAGATGAATTGGAAGATGTTTTATACAGTTAAAAAAGTTTGAGGGAAATATACATTCAAGCTTACACAAAATAATAGAAATCTTTTGCTCCAACTGCCTCATCTCATCCACGTGTATAATAGTTGAAGTTAAATCCTTGAAGAAAAGGCTCAACTCCATTAAAGCTTACCAAACATGTGTTGGAAGTAATTCTCAAAACACAATTGGTATCAATCATTGCATGAACACACAACAATCATGACTTTTCAACCCAAATGATATCTACCCATATTTGAGATATATCCATCTGGAAATCGCAATCCTTTAACCCATTCACATAGAGCTGATTTTCCCCATTTGTCAAAAGTGTAATAAGCTTTAAGATATTTCCTAGTTATAGGATCATGATCTAATCCTGCTCTTTGACAAAACTGTTTCAAGTCTTCCTTTGATTTGGCATTATCTTTGGTTTTTCCTTCCACATTCATCATCGTATTAAACACATTATCGAAAATGTTCTTCTCAATGTGTATCACATCTAAATTATGCCTAATCAGGTTGGTTTTCCAATATGCCAAATCCTAAAATATGCTTCATTTACTCTAGCCAGTTACTTTTGAAATTAGTTCATTTCACAATAATCTATATCAATGACCTTTTGTAATCCTGATTCCTTTATCTCTACTAATATCTCATATCATGACCAGATTGGTGGTGCAGTGGAAGTCACAATTTTATTTTTAAGAAAGGATGTTTTGTTCCTTCAAAATGGATGGTCATCAAGTAAAAATTTACGTTGGTTGTTAAACCATGATGTTTTACCCCCTCTCGGTAGAGTAAAATCATTTTAGTACAACATAGAATATGCAAGAAATTCACAAATTGTCCACATTAATGCATCATGTAGTTGAAAATTCTGCTCCTTTGACACATCATAGATTTGAACTCCAACTTCTTACTGCTTCTTTATGTTTGCAATGAATAGTTATTAGAATACATCCAACTTCTCTTTTGGATTCCTAGGTCTCGAAACTATCACAGTTAAAAACATATATTCTTCATTCATACACATCTATAGGGCAAATTATATGGGGTGACTATTACAAGCCAAGATGAATATTATTATCCTGAATGATTTAATGGTTGAAACCTATCTATGCAAAGTCTAAGTCTTACATTCCTACATTTAGTTGTAAATGTTAGATGCATCCTATCAAAATGCTACCATGCTTCCAAGTTTGAGTAATGCCTCATCACACCATCTTCTTCTTTAACATGTTCGACATGCCATCTTATATCTTTAGTTGTGGCTTTGGATGCATACAACCTTTGTAATCTTAGAGTAAGCAAAAAGTAATACATTTTCATGTAAGGAATTGTTGATTTTCATTTAGAGCTTCTAATAGTATATGGCTTACAATGTGAAAATGCACAAAACTTATAACTAGGCAATCCACTATCTTTTCCCCAATAAAGCATACAACCATTCTTACAATAATAAATCTTTTATACAAGTAAACCCATTCCTTGTACCCATTCCTTCACGCTATAGAAGTCCTCAATCATAACATTATCAGCTAGTAATAACTTTCACATTAGTTGACATATATCATCATAACACCTTTCAAACATATGATGTTCTACCTCAATGTTCAATAATCGAGCAACAACTGACAATAGTGAATGAGTACTACATCCAGGTCATACCTTTTTATCTGCAGCTTACAACATGTTATAACAATGTTGCGCTTCAGCATTGGTGCTTCCAGTACATCACTTGCATGAGATGATAGACCGACAATATCAAATACCATTTCATGGTAACTGCTATGAGATTTATAATCTACAATAGAAGGAAAGTCTGTTTCTTCCACACCAACTGATGTTCCCAAATTTGCTCTCACATATGGATCACTGTGTCTAAACCATTGATAACATCTAGGTACAAATCCATATTTAGCCAGATGGTTCCTAACCATTTCAACTTCATCATATTGTCGATTTTGACACCTCATATGATTACATAGACACCTTATCTTAATTACATCCATATACTTCAAATGGCTATAAGAAAATATTATAAAAGTTTTCATGCCCTCTAAAAATTCTTGATTTAAGAACCCATTAGTTAGCCTATAATACATCCATTCACAGTATGAACTCATTATTTTGCACCTAAAATTATGTCACCAACAAACAAATATTATTATGTTTAACATTTGTATCTCATGCCTAAGATGTATTCAATTTCATGTATTTTCAAGGTTTGAACCTAACCCATTCGAAAATGCATTGTCTATCATCCCAATGCACTTATATAAATTTTCGTTGCATGTCCCCATAGTTCTCCAAGTACAAAATGTAAAACATGTACAAATAAATGTGATAGATACCTTATCATATAGGTCTCATATCACATTAATATGTACATATTTTAATATGCATATGGAAAACAATATGGAGAACAATATTATACTACCAAATTCATACTCATGTCATGAGATTATTCAAATAATGCATTTTCAAACTGTCTTATGGAACAATTTAGTGAATTACTCATACTTAATATGAGTAATTCATTAAACAGGTTTCTAAGACTTAATCCTAATGGTCTAACGAAATTTTGGCAGAACCATAACATACCAAACCTCAATATGAGGTCCACAATTGACATCCCTATAGGGGAAAAAAAAAAGCATTTCTAATATTTCTCAAATTATAACTCCAATACTACAAAAAAACGTACATGAAAAAGCACATGTAATACAACAATTTATTATAAATCAATACCACAACTCATTCATCAATAATTTTCTAAATTTATACAAATTAATGTATATTATATAACAATGATTAAATAAACACTGCATTCTACAATTATGAATAATATAACATAAAATTAAAATTTAATTTCTAATTAATATACCAAATAAATATATAGTAAATTTAATTCCTTAGTTACTAATAAATTCCTCAGAATTCATAACTTGCTAATTAAATTAATTAATTATTTTCAAATTAATCCTTAATAATTACTTTTAAAATTTCTAATTAATATTAAAATATTATCATAAATATTAATTTCTAATATCTTAATTATTGTCTTATTTCCTAAAAAATCTACTAAATAATATAATATACTACAAATTAATTTGGGAAAGGAAAAGGGGAAAGAAAAGGGAAAAAAAAGGTAGAGAGGGTCAATGGGCTGCTTTAGGTTAGCGATGGCCTGGGCCGCCACTAGCCCATTAGTGTTCATCGGCCCTTGATGGTTGATGGATATAACGACTACCCAGCTCATCGTTATGGTAGGTAGCCTGGCTAACGTAGTGTCAATCGTTATGTTGGCTAGCGTAGCAATGGGCCAGGTTATCACTAGGCTTTTGATGACCTAAGCAATCGCGAGACCAGAGGCCCTGGCTAGGCCTTTAGCCTAGCAATGAATTGAGTCATCACTAGCTTAGCGACGACCCTAGGCTTCAGCTGTAAAAACAGGTTGGGTCGTCACTAGCTGGAGACGACATAGTTTGTCACTACATTTTTTAACTAATTTAAAATAATTATTTTAAATTTTATTCAACTAATATTAAATTTTTTAAATTCATTATAATATTATTTATGATTATATAATATTAAACCTAATTATTAATTATTAATATAATTTCAATATCTTAATATATATATATATATATATATATATATTAATTTTACTATAATTTAATATTAAATTTAATATTTTCCTTTCAACACTATTAATTTAATCATTTAATACTATTAATTGTTTGAACCCTATTAAGATCGAACTGTAATCGATTGAGTCGAATGACTTTGTAAATATATAATCAATTAGATTTACAAGAATTCAACTTTCTCGACACTCAAGTAACCTGAGCTTGGCTAGATTAATGTAGAGTAGTTTGCAAGTTGTCTAAGTTTATTTACACTGATATATTTAATATTATCACTCTTATATAATATTATTTAAAATATTATATTATAATCTAATATTAATAATATATTATATTACTTAATATTATTTATATATAATTTAATCTTTGTAATATTTTTTTATAATATTTATAAATTATTTAATATTTTATAATATTATAGTATTCATTTAATTTTTTATTTTCTTTATTAGCAACTAAATTTCGTTGCTATTACAGTGACAAAATTTCCATTGCTAATCTGTCTCTATAATAGCGATGGCTTAATTACGTCGCTAATTAATGATGAAATTGTTGTTGCTAGATTTAGTTTCAAAAATTTTTGTCACTAGTCCATTAGCAAGATACTGGTGCTACCTTGCCACCATCTTACCTATAAATTTGGCGATGGATTTTAAATCTATCACTATTTTTTGGGATACTAGTGCTAGTTAGCTATGAAAAATTTTTGTCGCTAAATTTGTCGTTATTTCGACATATTTTTGTAGTGTTATGAATAGCATTTGAAAGTTATTTGTTAGTGGAACCATCAAATGAGATACAAATGAGAGGAAGTAGATCAAAGTTTGGGTTGTACCTCTATAAACATTAGTGTTTTGTGTTTAGTTTTTCTCATTGACTATAAATTATTTTTATTTGTTATTGCCATATTCACCCTCTTTTTAGGGCATCTTAGAAAACAAGTGATATCAGAATAGGTCTCTTTTGAAAGCTTCAATGTAGAAGAACAAAGATAGATGGCAAGCTAAGAAGAATCTTAAACAATTTATAAGCCTTAATTTTCAAAAGAGATTACTATGATTATTAGAATCATAAAATGGAAATCTTTCTAGATATTGAAATCATATATCTTTAAGATATTGTGGAAGATGGAAAAGAAGTTCCAACCAAGCTAGTAGGAGAAGTGTTAGTGCCAAAGAAGAAGAATAAATAGACAATTAAGGAAAAGAAAGCCAACCTCAAAAATTGAAAGGTAATGCATGTCTTGTTTTATGCTATTCACAAATCTCAATATGCAAAATTGTACATGTGCATATAGGAAAAGGAGATTTCGAACACTTTCAAAACCCAACATAAAGGGATAAAGAAGAAAATAATAATGTGTACTTACAAGGATTATACATTTGTATATTAACCTTATGAGTCTACCATAAAAATGTACAACAAATTCATTGATATTGTGGGGACACTAAAAGGTTTAGGCAAGACATATTTAAATGAGAACATGGTAATCAAAATCCTAAGAACACTTCCTAAAAGAAAAATGGGAAACTAAATAGACTATCATAAAAAAAAACATACAAGTTGAAAGCATTTGTATTAGATGAACTAATTGATAAGCTTCTTGCACAAGAAATCATTCTTGAAATGCTAGTTGGAGATGAGGATCAAAGGGAGAGGGCTATTTCCTGAAAAGCCAAAAAGGGACATACTAAAACTCCTTCCATTTTTTCGTTAACATTTTCTAATGAAAGTGATTATTGCAATATGGATGATTAATTAGTACTCATCTCAAATTAAGTTAAGAGATTTTTTTTTCAAATAAGAGAGGAAAAAATAGGAAGAACCATTAGAAAAAGTGTTTAAAATGGCAAACCATATGTTATGAATGCAATGAAAAAGGACATCTCAAATCAGATTATATGAAGTAAAGAAAGCATAAGTACTCTTCTAACTTCTAAGACATATCAATATAAGAGGGGAAAATAAGCTTTCAAAGATACTTAGGATGACTCAAATGCATTTGATACAAAATCCTCATATGATGAGAAAGAAGTAGCAAACATTTATTTCATGGTTGTAGCACCTCCTCAAGGACATAGAAAGTGATGTTGAAAGTGATAAGAAAACTAAGGTGAGTCCTTTTGACTCTCATACTAAAAAGAATTATACGACATTATTACTAAAGTGATAAAGCATTATAACTCTTTAAAGTATTCATACTTAGTTCTTTAAAAAGAGAACAAGACTCTAAAAAATTCTCTCAAGAATCTTGATTCCTATGCAAAAGAGGTTGAGTCTTTAAATCTAAAAATGAGAGTCCTAAAGAGAAGATCGAAAGGTTCTACAAAGATGAGCAACTTCTCTCCATCCTTAAAGTATAAATGAGTCTTTACATAATGTATGGTCTAAGATGTAAAGCATCCTCATCCTCTGTTCCTTGTACTTCATAAACTACATTTGTGAGAGTTAAGCATATAACAACTCCTAGTCCTTCTAAGATTAGACAATTAAACAGCTTATAAAAGGAGAATGTTAATGCCAAAGCACAAGTACTAAGGTCTATAACTCACATAAGTTTATACGCATAAACTAGACCTCTCCTCCTATAAACTAGACCTCTCCTCCTAAGGCAAACTATGCTTTTATATACTACTCATATAAACTTAAATAATAGCATGAGTAAAGATATGCTTATAAGTGTTTCAATAAATAAACTTACCTAACACTCACAAAAAAATTTATTCAATTTGGCCTCACTAAAAAGCTAATAGGCTATTTATATCATGGTTGTAACACTAGAAGTCATACACCAAGATAAAACTTATATAAAAGGCATATTACATAGAAATATCATACACATTATGAGCATTGGATTTTAAGCCTTAAGATGCAAGCCCAATGATGAGAAACTACTTGAATTATCCCTAAAAAATGCAAAAAGAACATTGCAAAAGGAAGAAAAAAAAATCTTGAATCAAGCCCAAACTTCTAACCAAACCAAACCTTGAGCCTTAGAAATAAGCCTTCTATTGGTTGTATAACCAATCACTTAGCTATACAGAGAGAACCTTGTAGAATAGTTGACCTTTGACTTTTAATTAATTGTATAGATAATCACAAGTATGTACAACTAACTCCTAGCTATATAAATAGCTTAAAAATCATATTCTCTATAAGATTTCTTGATCCTATCTATTGAAGGCTAAGGATTGAGTGCAACTTGAGTCATTTGGCTCAAGTGCACCCTCTTTACCTCTATAAATACCTCTATAAATACCTCTTCGATTGAGGGAGAAGGATAGACTAGGAGAACCCTAAAGTTATTCTACTAAAATACACCACACCACTATTAAAACACCCTTAACTAATAAAAAATCCAAACACTTAGCTCACCAACCAAAGATGCAATTTAGAAATAAGACTTTGAAACTTGATTTTGCATTTTCCTTTACATATTAGAGAATTTTTCACCATCTTAGTGCCTTTAAAGGCAAGGCACATCAAAAGGGCATCTAAGACTCCATCTTTCTTCTTATTCTCCCCTTTCTTTTTTTCTTCATTTTCTCAAATATTATAGTGTTAATGGTTTGTATAAACTATTTTATAGTCTATACAAACACTAGTTTGGTTGTACATACCACCAATTAGTCTATATAGCTAACTTTGATTGTAATGTGTTATTTTGTTACCTTATCTTCCTCCTTTGTTTTCTCTTTGGGTTTGGGTTTATTGGGGCTTCCTTATGAGCTCTAACAATGAAGATGAATAGGTCTTAAGACCCATGACCTATCTCCTCTAAATAAAAGGAGCAATAATCAAGAATGGGGCTTATTTGATGTTTATCATGTTTCTGCACCTTGTTTTTCTTTTCATTCTCTTTATATATTTTGTTAAGATATCATTAGAATATAATAAGGAGAGGAGTTTCTATCCCCTATGATCCTTTGATTCACCATAATTTGATGACTATTAGTGTCCATTTTTTACTTGCATAAATTGTTGCCTTATTTACCATAAGGAAGGAGTGATGAGCTAACTAGCTTACATACTCTCTTATCATCATTTTGGTGATTCAATGTCATAAGAAGAGAGCGCTTATAGCCCTAGGACCCTTTACTTCTTGTTATGGTAGATTGTATGTACATTCATGGCCTTGAGTATGTTCACTAGATGTTTCTTCATCTTTCATGGTTCCTTAACCTTCATTAATGGCTAGAAGTTCATTAAAAGTGTGTTTGATACACGAATCTCCTTTAGAACAACCTTGGATGAGGATCCAATGATCTTAGAAGTCCAAGTTGGTGACTGAATCCTTACCCAAAGACTCTCTTTAGTCCTTCATGTGCATTTTATAAGTTTATGCTTTATGTGTTGACCATTATTCTTGCCATACCCTATTTATGCTTGATGTTTGATTCATCATGTTACTTTACTATTTGTGCATAGATGGTAGACATAGATGCATGCCTAGGTCCCTTGACTTGGAGTTTGATATGTTTGTGACCCTTAGATGTGATTGAATGTAGTTGTTATAGTTGATGGCACCATGAGCCTTTAGGGTAATTTAGTCTTTTATTTTTATCTTAATGTGACACTAACATGTGTTTTCTTTTTGCAAGTTGAGATGCATCATATTTGCATGTTAAATTTATATCAATATTATATTAAACCCCTATTTGAAATTACATATGTACTCCCTCTCCTGGTGAATGTTAATAGTGTAGTGATGCCATGATTGATTTGAGATGTGTTAGATGAATTCTTTAGGACCATCAAAATGGAATAACTAATAATATGGTTAAAACTGTAATTGTGAACCAAAGATGTCTGAAGGCTGAATCCCTAAATCTAGGCAGTTTAGGGGTGCCTAACCTCTTTCCCATGCTGAATCTAATTTTTTGAACCCAATCTTTGATGGTGTGTAGATGGGTTAGGCCTTTTAATTGACTTATTAGTTTAGAATCCATTTTTGCCTAAAATTTTATCCTGACCAAAGTTAAGTGTGACTCTATTTCAATTAGGGGTGACACTAAAGTATTGCCCCATTCTAATCTCCTGTTGGCCATTTGATTGTTCAAAAAGAGCTTTTACCCACCATGAGGCCTTTCTAAAAGGATCCCTCGATAATCCCTTTATATGCCATTAATAGGGGTTGTATCAATGTATGACCTTCATCCTTTCGACCCCTTAATGGTCGATAAAAGATTAAGAGTCATAAGCAATATTTCATTCATTCAAACATAGTTGCCAAATTGAGGCACTCATAGTGGCAACTTAACTGGCGACTCAAAATTAACAGTATATTTAATGTTTAGTTCACTTTTGCAATATTATCCTTATTATTAGATAGCACATTACATTTATTTAGCCTTCATGCTTCACCATGTGCACTATGTCTGCCTTTTAGACAAATTGAAGGGTTCTCTAAACTTAATACTTAAGCTCCATTTGGGATTAAGAGATGGTGCAAGGAATTCATCACTTACTAGTCAACCTTTAGGTATATCAAATTTTGGGGGGGGGGTATATGTCCCTTAAGCTTGTGAGATTCATCAGCTGTAATAAACTTTTTTTAAAGATTAGGTGCATATAAGAGCCAATAATATCTTGGAATAGAGTATCTCATTTGTTCACATTCTTTAAAAATGAGGATTGAAGTTCTAAAAGAACATGGCTAAGTATTCACCTATGTAAATATGCAATGTAATCCCCTTCCCTTTTGATGTAAATGTTCAATCCCCTTATGTAAATATTTATGTATTCCATATTCCCTGTTATGTTATTGTTCCCTTTAATATAAATAATTTTACATATATCTATGTACATCCTCTCCTCCTTATTATAAAAAAGATATTTTTGCCACTTGTACATTCTCACAATAAATATAAAGAGATTTCTTGTAATAACTTTAGCTTATTTATTGTGTCTTTAGTCTCTTTATACGATGTTCTTTTAGGACTTTCACCTTACTTAGTCTGAAGGAACATATATATTCTTTATCCTATGTTGATGGAAGAATAAGACCACACCTAGGAAAGAGTTGTTAGACCTCATGAAGGATCTTTTATGGATAATGTGTGCATTTCATACATACATGCATTATTATTCATTTATGCATCATTTTGATAACCCTTTTTTTGCAACAATCATAGCTCCATCCAAACCCTCATGAAAGAGAAGATAAGATATGCTAGCTAGGAAGAACAAGACACTTAGCCCTATTCAAAGACTTGAGCTACTCATGAACTGATAATACCACTAGAAGTGATAGAAAAGATGAAGGTCGACTTCAATAAAATGATGGTGGAAAAGGTCATTGAAAAGGTGAATAAATGTCTGAATGAGATCTTGAAGAAAGGAGAGGCATTTACTAGTATAATGGATAATAAGAAAACACCTATGAAGACACCTCCTCATATGATTATTAATGATGGTTTGATTAGGATGAAGAAATATCATGACAGTAAGGTAGTCAAAAAAGTTGGAAGTAGGGTAATAGCCCCTAATAAGAATATAGAGAATGAGAAGGAGAATGTTCGATTTGATGGCTTTGCTAAGCAATTGGAGAAAATTCAAAAGACTTTGGGCACTAGAGGTCTAGAACAAAGGACCAACATTGATGAATTAAGAAAATTCAAAAAACTTTGGGTACTAGAGGTCTAGAGCAAAAGACAAACATTGAAGAATTACTAGCTCGCAAGCTTAAGAAACTTCCTGCTAATTTTTTTATGCCCAAACTCTCCAAGTTCACTAGGACTCAAATGCAACAAACCTTATCCATTCATTTGTGCTTGTCATGAAGACATTTGGGATTCCCACCAATACCATCTTGTAACTCTTTTAATTATCATTAGAGTGATTGTTAGTTATATGCCATAGGGCAATGCTTGTAATGGATATTTTCTTAATAATGTCTTTGTTGTAATTTTATCTCTTTTATTTATGACTAGATGATAAATTCCATGAATAATTAACTCTATCTAATGTCATCAAGTATGTGACTTGATAGTAAAACCTTTAAGTATAAAGAATTTTACTTTAAACTATCCTTAGTTGATCATTATTGTTGGGATAATGATGAAAGAAGACTAGTATGAGTTTGATTGATGACTATGTTTTACTAGTCATGAATATATGATATTAAGTCAAACACACACACACACACACACATATATATATATATAAGAAATATTGTATTGGACCGACCCCCTATGAGAATACTACATGGATCAATAGTTATAAGTGATTCTCATGCAATAGTATTAACTTAATCCTTTGACATGAAAATCACCATAGATTCCAATATGATAAACTTCATGTTTTGATATAGTCCAACATTATCTTTAACTAGATGCTCATACAAACTAATATTAAATCAAATAAAGAAATATGAGTGATTGAGAAGGAATTTGTCCCTCATATATTTATGAAAAATATATCTTTAAGAAATATATCAAACTGAAGAGATTGCATGGCTATGCAATAATAAATTGATAAAGGTTATTAATGTCATTTTACATAAGTTTACTTAAAAATGGAGAAACAATTGAACTATATAAGGATGACATGAACCATGTCTTATGTTTAGATATAATGTGACAACAAGATTATAATACTACTTGTGAAATAGGTTAGGTTGGATTATTAACCTTCACATAATTTGGGTAGTCATAATGTCTTGTTAGAGACCATTTATGACTTGTGAGCCAAAATAGGTTTTGGGCCACTGCCAATATTATATGAACCTACAGGGTCGCACACTTAGAATAGACCTAAAGTGAAATTGGGTTTACTACTCTTTCTATTTATAACTAGGATAATTAAAGATATTATCTAAATTGTTTTAAAATGTATATTTCATTTTTAAAGGTTCAAAATGAAATTGGATATTATTTCTTTTATCTGTATCTATTAAGAAACATAGTTGACATAAAATATCTTAATGATTAAGATATACGTGTGTGTGTATGTGTGTGTGCGTGTGCGTGGTGTGTATGTGTGCATACATGTTTTATGGTTTTCGATATGAAATGTATGTGTTCACTTCTTTCTTCAGAAAACACAAAATAGAGAGAGAAAAAAAGTTTAGTGTTAGCATACCTTGCATTTTTGTATAAATCATATCTATGTGGATACTTGTAAAGGGCGATCATCTTTTAGTGACGTCTAGATCTGATTTCAAGTTCAAGGTAGGGTGTTACCAATGTAAACCCCCTCTTAGCCTTCCTACAAATCGGTGATCTTTCATTCAAATTGATAAGCATTTTGCAATCTCCTTTTTTATTTAATCGAATCACGTGGATGCTTGGTGGGTTACATGTACAAAAATTTTATTTATTTCACTTTGTTTGTTCTACAAAATCCAATAGTGGGATTAAAGTCACCTGCGAATTCAATTGAATTGAATTTGATATTATTCTATATATAACTGGTGTATATGTGAACATGGATGTGATTATTTGAAAATTGTTTTCAGATATTTGATGTAAAATAATTAGGTTAAAGGGCGACTCTATTAATCTATATGAAAATAATACATTAATTATATTAATGTGTTTTAGGTTTTAATATGATTAAATGAATTTGACCACGTTGATTCAATTAATATGACTATTGTTTATTGTGATTTGTTATTAATTCAATTAATATAGTTTAACAAGATCTTTTAAGTTTGTTTTCATCTTATTAATCATGGTAGAATAATTAAGTATTAATCAATGATAATCCATTTTGAACAGATTTATTGCAGTAATGGTGGTTTGTTTAATTGTTAAATGTATGATAATCTATTTCAAACAAATTCATAAATGTTATAAGGTTAGTTAATTGCTAAATATGAATAATATGTTTTGAACTGATTAACAAATTCTACAATTTTGTTTAAATGTCAGATAGTGATTAATTAGTTCTGTTATGAGTAGATTAATTAATATAAACTATTAAACTTAATAAAATTTAGGCAGCTACTCATACAATCGAGTAAGGTAAATGGTTTACCTTTTGAGGGCGCTACCACTTGACCCCCACCCGCTGACTGCCACTAGGGGCGCTACCCCTTCGACCCTAATTGGATTCTTCATATAATTGTTTATTGCCTGAACATAATTTGTTTAGCATGTATGGATGTTTCCATTAAGTGTTTTTACATGGTACATGGTATAAGCCTTTAGACCAATGTGATTGGCTTTTTTATTTCTTTATTTTTCAAGGGTTGTAATTTTTAAAATACGGCTTGCATGTTATTTAATTTTGTTGTAATCATTTATTTTATTAGTAGTAATAAAATACTATAGATTACTATTTTGTAAATTACAACTTGACATGGAGATCTTTATGGTGACTCTCATGGCACAAGATGGTGATCTTCAAGCATGAGGTAGTGACCATTGATGGCAACCTATGCAAATCAATGGAGATGAAGATTTACCCCTAGGATTGACCTTTTGATCTTCATATTGGCTTGTGAAAGATCAATTTAGATTAAGGGACATGTCATGACACATTTGTTTTATTCTTATTATGTAAGAATGTTTATGATGCAATGCATGTGATGTATGATTTGCAACACAGTAACAAATAACAAGTTAAAATTGGTAAAATCCCTCAATAAGATTAAGTCATGAAAATGCCTACCATGCTTCAAACACTTGTCAAAACTTAGATTCCTAAATATAGGTTTTGCCATCACGAAGTACATTAGGCCATTTTAGTAAGAAGAGATGGATAATGGTGATATCCAGAACTTTGAAATGGTTAGACTTAACTAGGTTACCAAAACGGCTTTGAACCTAGGGCATAAGATGGGATAAGTCAGGACATGTGATGTCAATATCGCATAGTTGTCCAAGAGTTACATAAGATGTAATTGGTAAAGTGTTACCAACTTAAATAGCCAAATTTTAATTAATAAGCCTAAGCTTACATAGAATTAGGTGATATATGGATCCTGGCCCATTAAATATTTTTAAAAAGTTCTTTTTTGAGGGTTAATGAATTGATAAAATTTAGTAGGAGTATATATTTAATAAAATGCTAAGTGCATTATATATATATATATATATATATATATATATATATATATATATATATTGTAGATTATGGATTTAAACAATACCCCTAATTTGTCTCTACGATCGATCCTTGAGAAGGACAAATTGAATGGGACAAACTTCCTTGACTGGTATAGAAACTAGAGAATTATTCTCAAGTAAGAAAGGAAGGAATATGTCTTAGATCAGCCTATCCCTGAAGGGCCTGCTACTGGTACTCCTAGAGCCCAAAGGGATGCTTACACTAAGCATCTTAATGACTCATTACCTCATGCTTGCTAACATGGAATAAGAGCTTTAGAAGCAACTGATGGAAATAGAGGCTTATACTATGGTGGCTCATATGAAGGAAATGTTCTAAGAGAAGGCTCAAATTGAAAGGTTTAATACAATTAAGGTTATACTCTTATGCAAGTTAGCAGTTGGTAGCTCAGTTAGTCCTCATGTTATGAAGATGAAGGGTCATTTTGATCATTTATAGAAACTTAGTCTTGTCATTAGCCAATAGTTAGCTATTGATATCATTCTTCAGTCTTTTCCTGATGCATATGATGCTTCCATTCTGAACTATAACATGCATAATATGGAGAAAACTATTTTTGAACTACAATGGATGCTCAAAACTGTTGAATTGAACATCAAAAATAACACTAAAGAGGTTCTGATGGTCAATAAAGGGAAGGGTATGAAGAAGAAGGGAAAGGGAAAGAAAAAGGTTATAAAGGACATAAATGAGCCCAAGGCCAAACCTCTAAATGAGGGAGCTTGCCATTTCAATAATGAGTTAGGCCATTAGAAAAGAAATTGTATGCTTTATCTAAACAATCTGAAAAAGAAAAAGGACATTCAAGTTACTACTCTATGCATCCATATTATAGAGGTCAATTTGTCCACTTTTAAACCCACTTTATGGGTATTAGATACTGGATGTGGATCTCACATTTGTAATAATATTTAGGGTCTAAAAAGGAATAGATCTTTGGCCAATGGAGAGGTGAACCTATGAGTTGTGAATAGAGCTAGAGTTGTTGCCTTAGTTGTAAGAACTTATGAGTTCGTTTTGCCTAGTGTACTTCTTTTGACATTAAATAATTATAATTATGTGGCTACTTTATGTAGGAACATTATTTCTATTTCTTGTTTAGACATGGAAGGTTTTGGATTTTTTATTAAGAATAATAAATGTTCCATTTCTTATGATGACATGTTTTATGGTTATATTCATCTATCAAGTTGTCTTTATGTCCTAAATCTTAAAAATAGAAATATTAAGTCCATCTATAATATTGATACCAAGAAGCGTAAATCTAATGACTCAAATTTTGATTTCTCTAGCATTGTCATTTGGGCCTCATAAATAAGAAACACATATCAAATATCAAACAATATGGACTTTTGAATTCATTTGATTGCGAATCATTTAAAACATTTGAATCTTCTTTATTGGGCAAAATGACTAAAGTCCCTTTCACAAGGCATAGTGAAAGGGCTAATGACTTATTGGGCTTAGTACATACCAATGTATGTAGACCATCAAGTTTAAATGCTAGAGGAGGTTTCCAATACTTCATTACTTTCACAGAAGATTATAGTAGGTATGGTTATATCTATTTATGAAACACAAATCTGAATCTTTTGAAATGTTTAAAATTTTTAAAAATGAAGTACAAAACCAACTTGGTAAGCACTTTAATTGAATTGAGGTAGTGAATATTTAAACCAAGAACTCACTTATTATATTAAAGACTGTGAGATAGTCGCATAACTAACTCCACTAGGAACACTATAGTGGAATGGTGTATTTGAAAAGAGAAATTAAACCTTACTAGATATGGTTTGATTTATGATGAGTCAGACAAATCTTTCAATCTCATGTTTTGGTATGCTTTCTAAACTACTGCATTCATACTAAACAGAGTTCTATCCAAGGCGGTTGAAAAGACACCATATAAGATATAGACTAGGAAATCTCCTAGTTTGTCTTTTCTAAAGATTTGGGGTTGTGATGCTTATATGAAATGTCAAATTTTAGATAAATTGGCACCTAAATCAGAAAAATGCTATTTTGTGGGATATCCTAAAGAAACTAAAGGATATTTCTTTTACAATACTTCTAAGAACAAAGCGTTTGTTACTCGAAATAGTATTTTCTTACAAAGAGAGTTCATTTCTAAAAGAACTAGTAAGAGTAAAGTTCAACTTAAAGAAATTCATGAACCACAAAATAGTGTTGAGCTGCCTATGAAATCTCAATAAGATTCACAAGCAGTTGTTGAACATGTATAAGTAACACAAGCTTTAAGAAGGTTTATAAGAACACGTCAGATACCTGAGAGATATGGATTTCTCTTAACTGAAACTAAAGAAGTGATGCTTATAGACCAAAGTGAATCCACATCCTATTAAGAGGTTGTGGATAGTCTAGACTTTGAGAAATGGTTATAAGCCTTAAAGTTTGAAATGTAATCCATGAATGATAATCAAGTATGGACTTTGATTGATCTGCTTGATATTTTAAAAACCAATGGGTGCAAATGGGTTTTCAAGAAGAAAACAAACATGGATGGCAACATGCATACTAATAAAGCAAGGTTGGTTGCAAAAGGTTATAAGCAAGCACATGGTATAGACTATGATGAAACTTTTCACCAGTTGTTATGCTTAAATCCATTTGAATTCTCCTTGCCATAGCAACATACTATGATTATGAGATATGGCAAATGGATGTCAAACCAACATTTCTTAATGGGAATCTTCTTGAGGATGTGTATATGACACAATCAAATGGTTTTGTTAGTCTTGAGAATTATGAAAAGGTTTGCAAGCTTCAAAGGTCCATTTATGGATTAAAGAAAGCTTCTCAGAGTTGGAATCTTCATTTTGATGAAGCAGTAAAAGAGTTTGGTTTCATAAAAAAAAAAAAAGATGAGCCTTGTGTTTATAAAAAGGTTAGTTAGAGCGCAATAGTTTTCCTTGTGTTATATATTGATAATATTGGAAATGATATCTTTGTTCTACAAAATGTTAAATTATGGTTAGGGAATTTTTTTCAATGACAGACTTGGGTGAAGCCGTTTGTATCTTAGGCATTAATAAATATAGGGATAGATATAAAAGGCTTGTTGGCCTAAGTCAGAGTACAAACATTGATAAGGTACTGATAGGTTCAGTGTGCAAGATTCCAAGAGAGGGTTCTTGCCAATGTCATATGGCATAACTCTTAGCAAGACTTAATATCCACAAACACAAGATGAGAGAGAGCATATGAGTAAGATTCCATATGTTTTTGTTATTGGATCTATCATGTATGCCATGTTATGTACTCAACTTGATGTCTCATATGCACTAAGTACAACGAGTAGGTACCAATCAGATTTGATTGAAAGTCACTGGATAACTATTAAGAATATCCTTAGGTACTTGAGAAGAACTAAGGATGCATTCTTAATATATAAAAGACAGAAAGACGAGCTAGTTGTAAGTGGTTACATAAAAGCTAGCTTCCAGTCTGACAAGAATGACTTTTGATCATAGTCAAGTTATGTATTTTGTTTGAATGAAGGTACAGTGAGGTAGAGAAGTTTAATGAAAGACACAATAGTCAATTTTACAATAGAAGTTTTGTATATAGCACCTCAAAAGCAACTAAGGAAGCTATTTAGATCAAGAAATTTATCACTAGACTAGATGTTGTTCCTAGCATTTCTAATCTAGTGGACCTATATTCTGATAATAATGGAGCCATAGCACAGGCTAAGGAGCCAAGATCACATCAATAATCTAAACACATACTCATGCATTTTCATCTCATTTGAGAGATCATCGAAAGGGGAGATGTGAAGATATGCAACGTGCCAACCAATGACAACATCATTGATCCATTCGCCAATGCATTGTCACAGCCAAAGAATGAGAGTCATGCTAAGTTAATGGGTATTAGATACATTTTTTATAGGGCCTATTGTAAGTGGGAGACTATTAGTTATATGTCCTAGGGCAATTCTTGTAATGGATATTTTCTTAAAAATGTCATGGTTGTAATTTTATCTCTTTTATTTATGGCTAGATGATAAATTCTAATAATAGTTAATTCTACCTAATGTCATCAAGCATGTGACTTGATAGTAAAACCTTTAAGTGTAAAGAATTATATTCTAAACTATCCCTAGTCAATCATTATTATTGGGATAATAATGAAAGAAGACTAGTATGTGTTTGATTGATGACTATGTTTTACTGGTCATGGATATGTGATATTAAATCAAACACATTGATATATATTTAAAAAATCATTGTATTAGATAGACCAGTTATAAGAACGCTATATGGATTAACAATCATAAGTGATTCTCATGCAATAGTATTAACTTAATCCTTTAACCTAAAAGTCACCACCATTTGACCTAAAAATCACCATGGATTCCATTATGATGAACTTCATGTTTTGATATAGTCCAACATTATCTTTAATCAGATGATTATATAAACTAATATTAGACATGGAGCACAACTTGCGTTTTTGGATAGATCCTATTTATGTGGATACTTGTAAAGGGCGATCATCTTTTGGTGATGTTTAGATCTGACTTCAAGCTCGAGGTAGGGTATTACCAATGTAAACTCCTTCTTAAATTTCTAACAAATCTATGATTTTTCATCCAAATTAGTAAGCTTTTCGCATCCTGTTTCTCGATTTAGCCAAATCGCATGGATACTTGGTGGGTTATATTTAGAAAAATTTTATTTTTTCACTACATTTGTTCTCTAGAACCCAATAGGGATATACAAAAAATATGGTACTTAAACCAACTGAAGGTGATAGTAAAAGATTGGGAGGAACTAATTAAGGTAGTTGAGGCTCACTATGCATGTAATCCAGATTTGGAGGTGACCTTGTAGGACTTAGAATCATTAAGACAAAAAACTAGAGAAACTTTTAATGACTACTTGAAGAGATGGAGAGAGGATGGCCTTTGAGGTAACCACTTGGTCAAGGAAAAGGGAAAATGTCAAAATATTTGTTATAAGATCCTTACCCAACATCGATATAAGATTAAAGGAATGTTGGTGCATAGCTTAGATGTTGTCAAGGAAGCCAACCTACAAGTCGGGGAATTAGAGTTGGAATCAAAGAAATAATATGTTAGAATGAGAAATTTTTTACCTAAAGCATAAGGGGAGGGAACAAAATAGTGGATGCAAATGTAATACAACCTGTGAGATAATTCATAGATTTAGGAATGTCATTCTTTAAGGCATTTGTAAGGCTATAGAAGAAATGAGTGTAAAAGCCATTAACATCTATGCTACCATTAAAAAGTTTACCACTGCGACATGATGCCAATGCTATTGTGCTTACCATTAAGAGGCAAACCATTGAACTGATGATTGTTATAGGTTAAGGCATGAAATCTAAGATCTCATTGACTTAAAGAAGATAATACTGTCTATTCTAAAAAAGCTAAGCATTAGAGCAAATAAACTCTCTAACAATCATAATGCCACATCTTCAAATCAAGGGACATTTTGTGATTTATTCTAGATTTCTCAAAGACATCATTATGGTTACTTTTGAGGAAGTATAGCCTAAAAAGGTTATCTTTGTCGTCTGCACTATTAATCCTTGGGAGAGTTTGGATGAAGAGGTAGAAAAGATTACGAGGAAAAAGATGATTACGTAAGAAAGAGTGACAAAGAGAAAGAAGAGAAATAGGAAAGCCATGTCACAAGAAATGGGAAATACTACCCTAATCAGGAGGTTGTTGAGGAGCTTAAGGTGGAAAATAAGGTAGAGAAATAGTTGATGAAGGAGAAGGAGGATGAAAACCATATCTTAAGGTAGCTAAAGAAGATACCTACTCAGACTAATGTGTGGGAGTTATTGATTACCTCTAAAGAGCCCAAGAAGGCTATGATGGAGGCATTATCTAACTAGTTATCTCCAAGGAAGCATCCCCCACAGACGTGGTGGCTTTAATGACCAATAATGGGAAGATAACCTTTTTTTATAAAGATTTACCTCCTAAAAGAAGGGGTCATAATTTGGCTCTATTTATTAGAGCTAAAGTGAAAGGCAAATAGACTCCTTATATGACAATGGACGATGTGTCTAGAATTAGTATTTTTCCTATTATCAAAGTTTAGGATTTTTAAGCTAGATTTGAAGATGTTAGATAAAATCATTTAAGCCTTAGATGACAGCAAAAGGCCAGCCATTGAGGTATTTAATACTATGCTAAAAGTAGTTATTGTAGAGGCTATAGTGGAGTTCATTATGCTAGATATACCTATCACTTTTTCATTATTGTTGGGAAGGTCATGGTGCCATCCTCTAGGAGGAGTGCCATCCACTATACACTAAAAGGTCAAGATCGCTTACAAGGGGGAGATAGTTACTATCTATGTTAAGGTATGAGAGGTAGTGTCTGTATTGAGCATACTTATCCAGCATCTTAAGGGTTTTCAAATGGTTAGGGTTACATATGATTAGGTTGATCCAAAGGTGGCAAGTATTATGAAGAATATGATTTCTTCCTAAGACAATGATTGAGTAACAATTTCATGGGCGTACTAAAATTTCAAAATATCCCTACACAAACTATTAAGATGGAATTAGGCTATTAGGGAGACTAAAAAAAGATAATGGTAAAGGACCTTAAAGGGTCATTATCATACTTCTTTGTAAAATAAGGGGAGGTAGTTAAAGAGGTAAAAGAGAAGGCAGTCATAGAAGAAAGTGGGAATTAGCCAAAAATCGAGCGACTAGATGATTTAAAGGATGCATTCTTTCAAATGTAGCTTTAAAGTGTAGGGGTTGGATACTTAAACTACTAGGACTCTTCTGAAGAGAAAGATAGTAAGAAGAAGATGAAGAAGGGTAAAAAGGTTATGAAAGCTAAAGAAGATTTAAAAAATGATCCTTTTACAGTTCTATATGGCCTATAAACAAACTGTCCATGAAAGGGACAAGTGGAAAATGTCTAATGAAGAGCACTAATAGTATCTATTATGCCAGCAATTTTAGACAATGGGTGAATTACCTAAGAAGAAGCAAGTTAGACAGGTTGAGTTAGAACTACCTTGTGATGACTCATAATAGAAATAAAGTTCTAGGTAGCTATACAGAAGGAAAGTATATAAGGATCAAATCGATACACTAAAAGCATAATTGTTAACTCCATCATAAATATGGAAGATGAAATAGCAAAAGGCAGTCATTCGGGGTGGAACAAGCTGAGATAGATGGGATGGCATTATAGAAGAGCTTCCTAAAAATCGAGCTTAACCATAGTGAGGTGCTTACGAAAAGGAGGATTATAGACCCTTGAGTAATAAGCAATGAAGGTAAGATACCTACCCATATATACGCACCCAGAGTCCTTTTTAGCCACTAACCCCATGTGGTTTACAATCCACCAAGCAATGTTCATGCTATGATTGAACTACATATACTATAAAATAAAAGTTATATCTTATTCTCCACTCCATTACTCTCCCTGTTGGTGATAGAATATATGCGCAAGTGATACATGTATTTAAAGGAAGGTTCACTAAGCTTTGAAATCTTATTCACCTTTGTTTTATGCTTCTTCCTCCCACACCTAAAGAAATCAAAACTTCTTGGTTATTAAAATCTTTCAGAAAGTCAATCAACCCCTCATTTTTCAATTTGAAAGCTTCAGCAACTTTGTCTAATGAAAGCACATATTTTTTATTATATAATTAGAATGGAATGGTGCTAAAGTCATAAGTCCCAACCCCATACATAGTTTTAACATATAAACTACCTAAAAATTATAAGGTGAGCTTCCTATCTGAGTTAGTATGGATTTTAGCAAACTCATCCCACCCAAAAATCCTAATCATCTCTTTTAACTTCATCCAATAACCAAACATTATCCAAAATGATTAAGTCTATAAATTTTATTTGTATAAAAGGGCATTTGGAGGGGGTCTCATACCTTTTAGCATGATCACAATTAGCAAAGATCGGTTAACTACCTTAAGGAGGAAGATTTGCACTTAAAGTTTCATACTTGTGTTTGGCGATTGTTTTAAACCTTCTAGACAATCTGAATGTTGAAACTGTGAGGGATGAAGAAGAAGAAAAGAGGTTTAAGGGTTGTTTTTAGGTGAGAAGGCCTGTTTTAAGATGTGGAATGAAAAGGGGCATAACTGTGTTAGGTTTACAAAAGAGAAAAGTGAGAAGAAAGTAGAAGAGGCAGGGTTTTAAATTGATAAGATTTAAAAGTGCACAATAATGTGCATGAGATGCACGACTATGTGCTCTAAAAAAAAGGGAAGGGCATAGCCATATGTGTTGGCAATGTGATTTAGAACAGGGTTGCCTTTAGGTGTGCTAAATCGCATGACCATGCTTAGAGGTCATGCATTTTGAAAATGCTCTACTTAGTTTTGGTTAGAAGGTGTACAACAGTGCATTAAGGTCATGTATTTTGTAATGGCACTACCTAATACTTGTTCTTTGTTGCATGACCATGTGCCTTAGTTGTACATTTCCCTACCATGAGTCCTATCCCTTATGGTCATATACATATCTTTGCACCTTTTTAACATAAGAGTAAATCATATACACAAAGAAACTCATAATATTCAAACAAAATATTTATAGAATATCATTAAATGAGTAAGAGGAATGTCATCATAAGCAAGTGTAAGGATGAAAAAAAAAACTCCTCTAAACTTATTTAAAGTCATTATTTCCTTTTCCTTAAGTTCTTAAACCTACATAGACAAAAAAAAAACATGAAACAAATAGATGACAAAGAAAATACCAAACACATAATAAAATACATAACAAGGTTCTACCCCAAGAATAGGCTAGTTTAAGGTATGTTGCTTGACCTTTATTCTTAGTGTCATGACCTAACTTGGAAAAGCGATCAGTGTGAAGCTAAGAGTTCTTAACCCCATAAGCCTACTTTGATCATTCAATTACCACAAGAACCCCATAACTAATAAGACTAGTGCATTACATTTATTTTAGAATAATTATAACCTCAATCAATTCTAAGTATCCATATCATCCACAAATCATATAATAAATAATTTTTTTAATGAACACCCAACTGATCTTCGCCCCCAAAAAAATATGAATAGACATAGAATGTAGTCACAATACAAAAGTTGGAAATTAACTAAGATCCTAAAAAATATTTATAAATCTAAACCTTTCAAGTTCAGCTTTGGAGAAGAAAGCAAGCCTCATTTCCATCCTGACTCAACCTGTAAAACTGATATTGAAGAGGGGTGAACAGACTATAGATTAGTGAGAAATCATATGAGACAGGGAACATCCTAACCTCTTACATAACTTTGAATTTAGAGAATAATATTATACTGACTTAACTATCAAATACATAGCAAGCTTCACAAGAACATCATGTAGCAACTAATTCACAGTATTTATCTCATGATGATTTATAAATATAAGAGAAGAGTTATAACAACATATATAGAATCTCAATATTTTGGAGAAGACTTAAGCAGAACCTTCAAATAAATGTATAGGGCATGAAGCCTTCATATACATACACCTATACATTTACATTTACATTTTAAGCACTATGAATTATTCACCAAATCATTATCCAACAGGCCAAAAAACATATAATACATATACATATGACCTAGGTGCACCATCAAGGTTCAAGTCCTTGTCTTGCCCCAATATAACACTATAGAACAATTCAATTATCACATCACAAATAGCATATAATTCACAACGCAATACATCAACTATAAAGATATTCACATAAGATATATGGTAGTTTCCCAACTTCTAAGCAACATTTAATTATTCACACAAGTGCAATTATATAAGTAATTCATTGTCATTAAGTTTAATAAACTCATACAATTCCTCACCTAGTTGCAAACACAAAGCAATCTCCTCACTAAATCTATTGGCCACCAATAATACCACCTAAACCAATGTATATAAATAAACTAAATAAATGTTTATTAATAATGTTTATTCTAAACAAATATTCATTTAATAATCTAGAAACTCAATGAATTTAATTAATATCAATTATATATGTCAAATCTAATATACAACTTAACTAATTTAAGTCTAATAGAATCCTAAAACTAATAATTGTGAAATTGATCTATAAAATCTTTAATTTAAATTCTAAAATATACGATTAAATATTATCTTATAACTAAAATATAAAACACCAATCCCAATAAATCTCTTAATTTTCTAGCTATAGCAATCTTACTAATTAATTATTTTTAGGAAACTATCCTAAACATTACTCTAAACTGAGTAATAGTCAAATATAGTATAATAACCTCTACCAATATTACTTCAAAAATTCCAAGAAAATTACATATATGTTTAGACATATCTAGAATATTGTATATAAAATTTGAAACAAATTGAGATTATTTAGTACTCAAATAATTTCTAAAAGTGGGTTATTTTACATTAATGTCTCTACTAGACAGCGGATAAACAAAAATATTAAAACTATATCTGATATATTTCAAAAATTCTCAAATTAATATATATCTAAATAGACATATAGTAGATACCTAATATAAATTGTTAGATCAAAATCATATTATTCATTATTTTAAATTAATTATTTTTCCTAATAGTACTGCACATTTTTTCTATCAAATCGCTTTTGATTCTAATCCTATAAATATATATTTCACTGTTGGATCGGCCTCAAATTTTAATATATAATAATAGACATTCAGAAAATAAACATATAACAAAATCAACAGTGAAAGATCTTTATAACTTCTTATATAAAATTTTTAATCTACTACTCAAAATCTGCTTTCATGAAATTACCAAAATAATCTAATTTAGCTCATTCAAACTTTATATTTTATTATAATTGCGCCTTAAGGATATTTACTCTCAGAAATATACCTAATATACAGGTCTATAATTATTCATCATAATTAAATCAATACTCTAACTAAATTTCCTAATCTAATTTCAAGTAACACTTTGAATTGAAATACTAGAGTTCGCTTCAATTTAATTCATCAAATTTATTTATTTGAATCCATCCATATCAATTATTGTAGATCAACCATTAATATATCAAAAAAAAATTATAATAGATCTACTTACCTATAATATAGAAGAACTAGTAGAAACTTGATAATTCTAATTCTTTAGAATATTTGTTTATGACCTTCAGCAAAAACAACGATCTACTTCTTTTGTTTTTCTTATATGGATGCATAACCACTCTCCTCAAAACCTAAAGTTGTAGTCGCCACTTTGCTTGATTGGCATATATATATATATATATATATATATATATATATATATATGACATTTAGTTAACCTACCATATTAAATTACTAAAGTAGCCTTTGATAAATTATTAAACTAATCCTTCTAAGCTTTAACCTTACTAATATCATCCAATTACACAATATTGACACTTATTTA
>CATIWR010114574.1:0-24430 GCA_949677035.1 Omphalea diandra
TCCTATATAAACCCATAACTCTAGCCTAAACTCCTATCCCTAATACCCCTTAAACCTTACCCTCCTTTTTAACTAACCCTAACTCCAAAACCTTAAACTTCTAGCCCTTTTAACCCTAACCCCAAAACCTTAAATCTTGAACCTTAACCTAAAACTTTAAACCACGCCTAAACCCTATATAAAATAAAATTTATTCAATCATTGGATTTCAGACATCTACATGCTCACTGCTTCCATGCAAAATGAAAAGTTTTTTACACATATATAGTTGTTTTGCTAATAATTTCACACATTTGTATATTTCACATCATGCCAACTATTTAGCAAATGGGGGATCTTCATTCTAAACCAACAAATAATAAGACTTGAATAACATCCATTGAATAAGACATAAAAACCTTAAAACCTTTAAATCCAAACTCTAAATCCTATAAACCCTAAACCCCAACCCTAATATAACCTTTAAATCCAAACTCTAAATCCTATAAACCCATCTTAATCCTTAAACTCTTGCCCAAACTCCTAGCCCTAATCTTAAACCCTAAACTATACCTACCCCCTTTTTAACTAACCCTAACTCCAAAACCTTAAACTCCTAGCCTTAATCTAAAAAACCTTCCCCCCTTTTAATAACTAACCCTAACCCCAAAACCTTAAATCCTTATTAACCTAAAACTTTAAACCACCTTACCATAACCCCTAAACCCTAAAACTTTTAAACCTTAAACCTAACGCCTAAACCCTATATAAACCAGAATTTATTCAATCATAAGATTTCAGACATCTATATGCTCACTGCTTCCATGCAAAATGAAAAGATTTTTACACATATAGTTGTTATGCTAATAATTTCACACATCTGTATAATTTCACATCAAGCCCACTATTTTAGCAAATGGGGGATCTTATTGATGATGATGAATCTTCATTCTAAACCAACAAATAATAAGACTTGATAACATCCATTGAATAAGCAAACACATGAAAACGTTGACACAAATTAGGTTGAGAATTACTGGCCATCATTCATGAGAACTATACCATCGCTTCCATGCAAAAAGTTTTTGAGTTTTTTGACACATGAGCTTTGACAGCTTTATTAATTGAATTTTCAATTGCTAAAAATTATTGAATATAATCCTTCAAAAAACAACACAAAAAATAATCAAGTAAACATTCACAAAAAATATAAAGTTAATAGATTTTATGAAAACAAAAATATAAAAATTATATAATGCAAAATCACAACAAAGAGGCATGAACTTTGCACCCTAAGCCTTTCAAGAAGTTGATTTTGAGTTCCTCTAGTGTGCAAGTTTGTTTCCATGCTTTCCAAATCAATTTCAAATAAGCAAACTTCATCATTGACACAAATTAGATTTTGAGAATTACTCAGCAACATTCATGAGAACTGCGTCACCGCTTCCATGCAAAAGTTTTATGAGTTTTATGAGTTCTTAACACATATTAACTAAGTTTTTGACAGCTTTGTAGTAATATAAGCCTTCAAAAAACAATGACGCAAAAAAATAATTAAGTAAACATCCACAAAAATATAAAAATTATATAATGCAAAATCACAAAAAAGAGGCATGAACTTTGCACCCTAAGCCTTGCAAGAAGTTGATTTTGAGTTCCTCTAGTGTGCAAGTTTGTTTCCATGCTTTCCAAATCAATTTCAAATAAGCAAACTTCGTCATTGACACAAATTAGATAGAGAATTACTCAACATCATTCAGGAGAACTACGTCACTGCTTCCATGCAAAAGTTTTATGAGTTTTTTAACACATATTAACTAAGTTTTTGACAGCTTTGTAGTTGAATATAAGCCTTCAAAAAACAATGACGCAAAAAAATAATTAAGTAAACATCCACAAAAATATAAAAATAATCACAACAAAAAGGCATGTCATTCAAGAAGTTAAGTTTGAGTTCCTCTAGCGTGCAAGTTTGTTCCATGCTTTCCAAATCACTAATTTGAAAATGGGTAGGTAATCTTAATAAAGCAACTTTAGAATTAATCAATAGATATTTACAATGAATAAAAAACACATCAATTTATTGAAAAACAAGAAAAAGATATGATACAGTCGTGTATAGATTAAACCTGTCAAACCTTTCATAATGGAACTCTCAAACCTTTGTATTTGCAATTTTCTAGCACTTCTTAACTGCATTTTTATAGCAACGATATTCTCTTGACCAAAGGCCTAGATGACACAATCAATAGTCGGTAAGCTTGTTAGTTAACAAACGTTAACAATTTATCCATTATTGCAAAACTTAGAATAGGCCTTCTCAAAAATATTTAGGCAAACAAATGGTTTCAACAATGTAGAGAACTTTTTACACAATAATTGCATTATGTAACTATATGGGAAAACAAACTAGGCTACTACTTCCACGGTCATCAGGAGAAAATATTTTACCCCTTAATCCACTGGTTAAGGGGTTAGTGCATTGCTAGAGAGTTAAGGTAAAATGGCTCTTAATTGTCTTTTATTAGTTAGTGCATTGCTAAAGAGCAGTGATAGAGGCCTTCATAAATATCAGGGTTCATCGATATGAAACCAATTTCTACGCAACTAGAAACTAACCCCTACTACCATAAGGAAAAAACTCGTCAAAAACTTTATGTCAAATACTTGTCATTTCAAAATGGCTCTTAATTGTCTTTTATTAATTAGTGCATTGCTAAAGAGCAGTGATATAGGCCTTCATAAATATCAGGCTCCATCAATATGATACCAATTTCTACGCAACTAGAAACAAACCCCTACTACCATAGGGAAAAAACTCGTCAAAAACTTTATGTCAAATACTTGTCATTTCAAAAAGCAATTAAATGCTATAAGAAAAAAAAATTAGCCTAGACTATGAATAAGTTTGGCTTCTTAGTGGAAATTTATTCAAATCATCATCCAGGTTATAAGCCCTCAACTCCAAAGGTGCCTAATAGAATTTTAATTATTACAATACTAATCTTTTAAAAGCGCTTCTTCAAATTACCGATTGCAAATGAGACCAAGATCCCACAAACATTTGACCTTTATAAGACTAGCCAATCTTCCATGGTAACTGAGACAATCTCCGCAATCTTTTCAAGGATAAATCCTCCAAAAATGTGTTTAATCAAACACAAGATGTCACCTAGATCTAACAAATATTTTAGTTCTAGCAAATATTGATGTTTGTAACTTCAAGACCACTAATTCATAATATATCAGTATTTTTGTAGAAGTCTCACAAATGAATATGTTAAATACTCAATTATCATATCTAGCATCCTGCCAAACCATAATACCATAAGATGGCCATGCCTACAACATCCTTTAGATATATATAAGAACTTAACTCACCAGAGGGATAATGGAAGGGCAGCAGATACACAGCATTTGGATCGAATTATTGTTGGATTCCTAGCTCCAAATCTTGTAAAGCGATGTCGCTCTCAATAGCAGCAGCAGCTTCTGGTCAGAACCCATGAACTCCAAAGGTGCCTAATAGAATTTTAATTATTACAAAAAGGTGCCAAAAAAGCATAAATATTTGTTGACATACTGATATGGTTTGAAAACAAACACATGGACATCAAAAACAAACTAGAGGTCCAGGAGAAATATCATTTATTTCTGGCCATAGTAATTGCTCATCAGACAGTAAACCATAATATTGAAGCTTTACAAAACCTGAGTATAGACTTTTACCAGGACGACGAAAGCATTAACTTTTTTATGAATAAAATATTTTGTATAGTTCACAACAACTATAACTGCACATATTGTATTTTTCTTTTTGTATCTCGCCTACTTGGATGCACCAGCATTTTTAAATCAACACTGTAACGGCACCTTAAATTACAGTGAACTTAAAGAAACAACACAATGTGAATTCAAGAAATAACAAAAAGAAAATACAGTATAAAAAGCATAGATCACTTATTTTTTGAATAGATCACATATTTTGAAACATTAAAATATCAACAAAATTGAGTCTTAAAATGCAGTTAACTAAAGGTCTGATTAAAAAAGTGAAAAGCTTTAAGATGTCCAAATTATTTCCAAAGCATCTTTAATATCAATATGAAACAGGATTGTATCCAGATGTATTGCTTTTGGAGCAAAAGGAAGGTGCAACATTTGAATGGAACAGCACTGTATCCAGTGCCAATTGCTTTAAAGAGAAAGGAAGGTGCAACATATGAATGAACAAGACTGTATGTAATCTAGATTATTTGCTTGTGATATGGTCATTGTTCACATAGTCAATTCAAAGACACCACCTTGACTTACTAAATGATTCAGGACTGAAAGCTACAGATAATACATGTAGTTTCTAGTTTATAATGTCTTGCATAGAGTCCGGGGATGCAGCAAATGAAGGACACAAAATTGTTGGTTATAAGTGAATAATTAATCACAAGCCTGAGGTTATTGATAATGACAACACCAGAAAGTTGAAAATGAAGGAAACATATGATAAGTTAATATCTACATGAAAGAGGAAAATGAACATGGTTGAATCCCATTGTTCTTTATTGCAGTGTAGCTATCAAGGTCCATTTGATGCTTTCATTCTCAACATCATGTGTTAGTACCCAAATTTAATTCAACTCAACTCAAACAAGCCTTTATTCCAATCTTGTAGAGTTTGGATCATTTTTATCCATTCTAGCTAGTTTGTTATTGCAGCAGTAGAAAGGTCTTGTGTTACTAAATCCTTGATTTTCGATTTTTAATTATGTACTGCAGAAATTGGTAAGATTTTTGTATGAAATCTGAGCTGAGAAGAAATTCAAGAGCATTCATTGATATTGCACACACTGTTCTTGAGTTACATTCGGTGATATTTAGTGAGCTATCTACTTGGAAGATTTTATTCAATTTTATCTTTGTTACTTCATTTCATCCTTTTCTAGCAATACCTTTTAGAGAGGGAAAAAAACTCTGGTATGCTAACAGCTTCCCAAATGCTAGGTGTGGGTTGTAGCACACAAAAAACAACTTATGCATCTACTACTTTTTTAATTATGTTGCATAACTAGTAACACATATGCACATGGACAATTGTTGCAAAATTCTCTTGCAAAAGTAAATTTATCCACTAGGCATTCTATCATAGTTCTAACTCATGAACTGGAAATTATCAAAATAAGACTTCTCAGATGTTAAACCATACCATGTTAAGCCTTTAGCACAGCATTATATATATGGGCTCAAGATCAGGTCTACGTGCATGAAACTCTTTGATTTTCTTCTAGCTTGCATTCAGTGCAGCAGCTTCTTTCCTTGGCCCAAACCTCCAATTACACAAGAAAACATGAGATATTAGTTGATTCACATGGAAACATATTCATGGAAAGAAAATGGAGTTTAGGACAAGAATTAAAAGAAAAAGAAATAATATACTGGTATACTCGAATGTATTAATGATGTTTGATAAGGAAAATCATGTTTAAATTGAAGTTACATTAGAAATTAACAGTTTTAACCTGATCACACACTGGAGTTTTCAAGGAATTAAAATAGTTATAGCCTAAATGCACTTCAAGGAATTAAGCTGAGTGAAAAGAATGATATTTGAATTTGCATTCAAAATTGAAGTTACATTGTCCATTTGAAAAAGTACCATGTACAAATAAAAGATTTCAAAGAATGAATATCAAGCACCATAGCATTGGCGTTGAAAAAAAAAAAAGAGAGGCCATGGAAGATATCACTAAAATTTTGGAAGCGCTATTTATCTCAGTACCCATAAGATCATGAATTAAAGTTCTTCCTAGAAGCCAGGCTCATAGAAATCACGTGATAAAATTAGAATTTTGACAACTGACCAGACATATTGAAGATTTCCAAACAATGTTAAAGTAGTGTGCAATAACTACATTAAAAATAAGTTTCCAAAATATTATATAAATATGAGTTTCATATGAATTGCCACTAGTTGAATTGATCTCATGTGGACCGAAACCTAAAACTACTATCCTCTTCCAAAATCAGAGAACCACTTGTATAGAGAATGGCATAGAATGAAAGGCCATTGTTATAAAAATGTTAAAAAAATTTTAACATCTAGTTTTCGCATATTATACCCATTAACCTTCATTTTAGCAACTGGGGAACAGGGGTTAAGGATGTCTAGGTCCAGGGAATGAATCCTTAATCCTATGAAGATGCCCAATTACTTCATTCTAGACCAACATAAATGAGACCAAATAACATCCAACAAGAACATGACTAGAAAAGCAACACTTTCCATAGCAACAAACATACCAAAACATTACACTATGAAGGTAATTTTAGTATATGAAATACTCACCATTCATGAATTTCTTACAGAGAAATTGGTAGTTTTATCTTTAACAAATGCTTCAAAGTTATTTTGGTAGCCTGAGCTTTTTGGTACGAAATTTAGGCCTATAACCCTTCATCATTTCCATGGCCTACACAAAAATAAAGTTTCTATGTGAAAGAAAAAAAAAAGAAAAGAAAACAGCTGATATAACTAATGTGACTGTGTTCTATGTTCAATTTCATTATGTCAAAAATTGCTTCCTGTCAGTTACCTAGAAACAGAACATAAATTGTCTTGCTTTCTTGTCTAATTTAGGATTTGGATGAGACTGAAGTTTCTCATACTTTAACCGAGCCTCATTTGGCCTATCAATTGCTGACTTTTTATTAATACATGCTAACAGGGAAAAGAAATTAAACTATTAAAAGATGGTCTCTTTTCATTTCCAGTCGATGTATCCCTATTAGTTTTGACAAGTAACTGGTTCAAGTTCAAATAAATAGAATGAATAGTCCACTCCCAACAGATCAACTAATCCATTAAGGATCTAACAAGTATTCTAAATAGATGTGCCTGCTAAGTGAATCTTGACAGATAGACCACTTGAAAGCAGCTAATCCATGAAGTTCACTCTGCAGAAAAAAAAAAAAATGGACATAACTGAATCTCACAATGCAAGATTATATTATCGTTTATTCTCTACATGACAACAAAACCAATATATAAGTTAAGTTGCTGCTATATAAGTCTTGCTATTGAGTATATAACCCTAAAGACAGAGTCATCAGAAAGATAAGCTCAGACTAAAATGGCCTTCTTTTTTCCCTCATTCACAGATAGCATTCTTACAGATCCAAGCATATTTTGAAGATTGTATTTAACATACACTTTTCTTTGGAGGGTGTAAAAATATCCTAATAATTACTGAAAATTGATAGCTTCTTAGGAATGAAAGTATCAAACTTGACTCTTTAGTAATAGACTTGACCTCTCCTTAAAAGGATGAAAAAGCAAGTTCATTATAAAACTTTAACCGTTATACTTCATAGCAAGGAGAAAAGTAAAAAAATCAACAACTGGTGCTAAATAACCCTCAAATCAACAGATATTATTGGTATAGGGTTCTATCATGTCTAAAACTGCTGAACTCTATCCAGAACAACAGCTATCCAGGATGTCTTCAACAAGATTTGAAAATCAGATCATTGAACATACAATCTGAAATGAAAACTCATATAGAGATTTAACTGACATATACAAACCAGCTCAAATTAGGCAAAAGAGTTGTGATTCACATTTGAAGCAAAAATTAACCGAAATGGCAAACTATCCATGATATTATGTAATAGGTAGTGCTTTATTAAGCTTTCCAGAATCCATCAAGGTGTCCCCATTTTTCAAGGCCTATAAATCACAAACACTTGAATAAAGAATAAGGTTGTAGACACAATTTTCCTCCAACAAATGCATGACCAGAGATAGTTTATGGATGCACAGAGAAGGCAACAGACTGATTATACTAAGAGGATGTTGAACAACAAACTACAATTTTTCTTTTTGAGTTTGGAGCGACAAACTATGATTATAATAAGAGCATGTTGTATCATATGATGGATTTTGTTGGCTCCCATTTTACTAGCTTCCATCGCGAATCTGGACAACCTCAATCATCAGCTATTTGTTATCTTTGAATTCTCTCCCTAAAACTTGTTTTTATCACAATTTCCTTGCCCATGCTTTCAACCACTCTTTTATTCAGCTTCGCAAAGAAAAATTTAGACAACTGTTTTCTGGGACAAATACATAAATATACTCTGGTAAATGTTTCCATCACAAATTGATGGAAGCATAAAAACAAATTTAAGATTTTGAACCCATATTTACTAGTTTCGTACCAAAATGTAGAACGGCAAACTTAATAGTTGTAAGATTGTTTACCCATATTTACTACTCTCTCTCTCTCTCTTTATATATATATATATATATATATATATATATATACATATTGAGTATTCCGAAGAACAAGGACAGTCATGTGATTTAATTTCCAATCATATGCACATATATTGAGAAATTAACTACAAAGAATTGCGCCAACAAGAACTATCCAATGCCTGAATATGGATGGATGGCACAAAAGTTGAACAAGGTAGTAAATTGAAGTTAGAACATCCAATCACTGCATATTTTGAAATAAAACTCTCAACAGTAAGTGGACAGAGAAAATTAAAATAGAGAATCCTAATTAAATGGGAGATTGCAGGCTGGATTGAAGTAGTAAAAGAGTTTTGTTTTATCTTAAAGGCCCATATACTATTTTGAGGTATTGTCAGTGCACTGCAACAGAGTTCATTTTAGCTATTTCGCATACTAAAACCGAAGGAATCAATATTGTCCTTCACTTTAACTTTTAAGCAGGCATGCTAGTGCAAGGAAAGGAGTAACCTAGATTTTTAATTAAAAGTAGCATACTAAGTATACTAAGGACATGAAATTCTAAAAGAAAGCAGCAAATTCTATTTCAATGTTATATTAACTTGTCATCTAATACTCTAGAAAAATATTTGTAAAAAATTTTTCCATCTCATAAAATGAAGATAGAATTGAGTAAAGAATACCTTCTCGCACTCAGATTTCAACTTTGGATCAATATTTAAGCCAATTTTCTTCCTCATCTTTAGAAGCTCGTTCTTCTACTGTTTCAAGCACATCTCCAGGGCGAATAGTTTTTCCACCACCAAACTAAACACTCAGAGAAGAAATATGACAAACAAATTATGTAAAAGAATTCACTTTCCTATAAAATTAAGAAACAAAAAAGAGTCGTTAACAATTTCAACAGCCATTGAATTTGAAATTTTCCTTTTTTTTTTTTTCTTGTGAAAGGGTGGTAATGTTCTTCATCTCAATTGATGTAAGTGTGCCTGATCTAAGCAAATGATAACAAATCTTGAACTGCCACAAGAATTAAAAACAAAAAAAAAAAAAGAAGAAGAAACTAAATATCATATGCTTTTAAGACTGCTCTTCTTTAGTGTTGCATTTAACTAGTTGATTCTCAGCAGTAGCTAGCGACTAAATTATTTTCCTTTTCTCTTTTCATAACATCATATTTTATACTAACATTGTCAGATAATATCCCTCTTTATTATCTCTCTGGAATTTTCAATAGAAACTTTTGCTTGCCACATTTATCAAGTCAATTCATATGATTATTTTCTAAAGATGAGAAAGCAAATGTTCAAATAAGAAAACATCACTCGCAAGAACATAGATAATTAATAGAACAAATTAGATCAAGAGATCCCTCAAATTCCTCGAGACGGCCATGTTTTGTGATGCATCTCCAACACCAAGCGAGTGTGATGAAACTACATCACCACTTCCATGTATTATGAGTTTTTGACACATATTCCTAGCTTTTGCAGCTTCAGTTTCTGAACATTGCTGAAAATCTGGAAAGAAACACCGAGTAAACATCCACAGGAAGATAAGTCATTAGATTTTCATCAACACACACATATGCATAAGCAAAATATGAATAAAGACAAAAATATAAAATGTAAGACACTGCATATGCCCCTTTCACAGCAAAGAGGCATGAGGTTTCACATCCCAAGTCGTTTATTCTATTCAAGGGAAAACTTAGAGGGGCACATTTGCCTGGGAAGAAGAAATAAAAACACAGATTTTTTTTTTTTTTTCCAAAAAAGGATCTGTTATGCTTATTGAATCTATATCTAGAAAGGATAAATACCTAGAGGGCATTTACGCTTATAAATACCTGTATGTTATGATTATTGAATTTATATCAAGAAAGAATGACATACATGTCTTTTCAAGAAGTTTATTTTGAGTTCCTTCAAAGGGTAAGTCCATTCCAATCTTTCCATTGCCATCAAGTTGATAATTTAATGGTGAGCTCACATCAGGAGAAGAAATATCTATTGCTCTGTTGTTCTCATACATGTATATGATTAAAACAAGTCAAAACTCGAAAATCAATTGACAGACACTTACAATAAAGAAAACAAGATTAAAACATCAGTATAAGATATTAAGACAATGCAATCTTATTTTAAATTTACGGATGCAAATTCAAACAGAGAAAATAACAGTAGTAAGATTGATTTCACCTGTAAAGATAAATAAAAGAAAGAAGTAGGAATCCTGCATATGAACACAGGTGAGAAAATAATCTGATCAATTTTCAAACATATTACAGAGGATAAATTCATATTCACCTTTAAATTTAATTAGAATGTGCCACACACTCAAAATGGGCTCATAGCCAGCAAGTTAGACACAAACATCATTCAATCACCACTCTTTGCAACACAAATGTTTATAATCATAACGCCTTGCACAGAAGCAACAAGCATAAAACACCTTTTTAGCAACTGAAAAAATTCAATATCTGCAGTGTGTGTGTAAGTGAAGACCCACTTATTTTAGAAATTTGTTAAAGCATTGAAGTAGGCCATATGAAAAAAGGCTAGGAATCATGAAAGTGGCGAATAATCTAGCTTCCCTTAATATGGCTCTGCCTTGACCACAAGCAATTAGAATATGTATTGTGTTAGACTAGATGACAGCTAGAGGTATGCTAACAAGCACGAGTGCAAACATGACTCTTTGTATATCGATCCCAAGCATATGATGTTGCCTTGCTTCATATGATTGTCCACAGACTGTCGAGCACACAACTATAAATTAATCCAACCAAATAAAAAAGTACATTTATTTTAAAAACAGATGCATTTGAAACTCTGAAATAAAGTTAGATCCATGTAAAATACTAAAATGGTGTCAATTTTCACTTTTTATTTTCCATTTCAAATCTCCTAAGAATATATTAATTAATTTCTTGACAATCATGAGCATGAAGTTACATACCAGCAAGCTAAAACCAGTGGCAGTAGCAAACGAAGTAGCCATTGAAGCATCAGCCAGGCTTAACTCACCAAGATGACCTACAAACATCACTGGTATGATCTGTAAACACTTACAATAAAGAAAACAAGATTAAAACATCAGTAGAAGATATTGAGACAATGCAATTTTATTTTAAGTTTATGGATGCATAAAGAAAATAACAGTAGTAAGACTGAATCCTGCATATGCACAGAGGTGTGAAAATAATCTGGTCAAGTTTCAAACATATTACAGAGGATAAATTCATATTCACCTTCAAATTTAATTAGAATGTGTAACACACTTAAAATGGGCTCATAGCCAGCAAGTTAGACACAAGCATCATTCAATCAACAGTCTTTGCAACACAAATGTTTATCATTATAACACCTTGCACCAACATACATACCTAAAAAGTTTATGGAAAAGTTTTACAGAACAGAAGCAAGAAGCATAAAACACCTTTATAGAAACCGAAAAAATTCAATATCTGCAGTGTGTGTGTAATTGAAGACCCACTTATATTAGGACTTTGTTAATGTATTGAAGTAGGCCACATGCAAAAAGGCTAGGAATCGTGAACGTGGCGAATGATCCAGCTTCCCTTGATATGGCTCTACCTTGACCACAAGCAATTAGAATAGCCTAAATGACAGCTAGATGTGTGCTAACACGCAGGAATGCAAACATGACTCTTTGCACGTGTATCCCCATATGATGTTGCCCTGCTTTATATGATTGCCCACAGACTCTGTTGAGCACACACCTATATATTAATCCAACCAAATAAAAAAGTATGTTTATTTAAAAACAGATGCATTTGAAATTCTGAAATAAAGTCGGTTCCATGTAAAACACTAAAATGGTGTCAATTTCATTTTTTATTTTTCATTTCAAATCTCCTAAGAATATATTAATTAATTTCTTAACAATCATGAACATGAAGTTATGTACCAGCAAGATAAAACCAGAGGCTGTAGCAGAGGAACTAGCCATTGAACCATCAGCCAGGCTTAACTCACCAAGATGACCTACAAACATCACTGATATGATCTGTAAACAGTATTGCAGTAGGCTCACTGATAGAAGAGGATACAAGTTTTGTGTACTTCTCTAAACCAATAATACCCATACCATCCAAATTCTGCATACCTTGAATCCTTCCACATTTTCATTAGAACTAAACATACCATTAGTAAAAGACAGCAATCTAGAAACTTACAAAAGAATTCCACATCGATTCCATTTTTTTAAAAGCCAAAAAGACATAAAATAAAGCACATCAGTTAGTATTAAAAACAGATCATAATACTGAAAAACCCAAACTTTTAGAAAGCATAAAGCCAAATCTAATTTTGGCACGCTCATGAAGCATCCCCTTCTCCTCATCCTCATTTTCTCCTCGCCCCAAAATCCACCTCCTTAGCAGACAGTTGCCTCTCTGCAAGGCAGACTCCCTATCTCTCCCAACCACCACCTTTTCCTCCCTCCTTCCCTTATTTTTCCCCAAATTCACCACCACAGCCATGCACCATGATATTCTTCCTTATATTCTCCAATTTCACCCTGTTAATGAGAAGCCCCTAATTGGCATCGTATTCCCACAGCAAACCTCTCATATCATATCCATGGACTGCAGTTGGGATTTGTTCTATCAAGTTTGATATATGCATGGTATAATCGAATATCCAAAAAAAAAAAAAAAACGTCAAAGTGAAAATTGAAGAGCCAAAGAGATCGATCTGTACCGAAAAAAGTTGGCAGGAAGTTGGTAAGGTACACTGTCTAAGGTCTCTGCCAACCTAATTGGTGATAAGTAAGTTGTTTCTGCCAACCTTCAGTCACACACTCTCCCAACCTCTGCAAAAGCATCACAGTTGCATTGGATTTCATGTCTTCTTCCAAAGCAATCTGGCTCAAAAAATAATACAACAAAAATGAAGCATGGCCAACCAAAGCCTATCTCTTCCTGCTCTCTGAACTACAAAGCAATTTCATCACATGAGAATTGTGCATCGAACTTGGATGCTCTCTCAAAATCACCAGCAAACAAGCAGCCACTAAAAGATACGCATTCTCCTCCAATCCATACTCCATTAGCACCAACGTCTCTTCCATATCAGAAACCAGAGATTGCAAATGCGCATCACAACAAAACCTTTGCGCTAAAGAAAGAAGCTCTAAAACAATACCAAGATCAAAAGAATCCAAATTTTTCGTCCTGCTAAAAATCTCCACAGCTCTCATCCATTCCGCTGATCTCTCATTCTTCCCGAAATTTATCTTCTCTCTCTGACTAACTAAACCCACCATACAACATTGCCTTAAACGGTCTCGAAAGCGAAGCAATGTTGTACCGCACACACCTAATCTCCTCGTCACCAATACAAAACGACATATCACAATCCTCATCAGAAGTCGAATCTTCCTCCTCTTCTATCAAAATAGCCTCACCACATTCACCTATAGGAGACCGATTCAGGATTATAACCAGACACCAAACTAAGCCTTAGGAGATTCTATATTCCTTCCACAACAACCCATCGCCCATGTTCATCTTCCCTCCTCTCAAATTTCAACCACGAAGACTGCTCGATTTTCAAGTGCACGTCCACCGGGTGCTGCCGTGCCGCGCAGAGGCTTCGGCGGAACATCTTGGGATCCTATAATTCCCGAAATATCGCGCATTGCTCTAAATACACAGCGGATTTCTCGAATTGGGGACAATTATCAATCTTACGGTACACATCTGCTAGGGTTTCAACAAAATCAATGCACCTTAGGCAAGGTTCAATCTGCGGCTCGATTAGATCATAATACTGAAAATTTCCACTGCAAAACATCCAAATCGTCTCTTTTTGAAGCCAATATTTCCAAAATGACCTTGGCTCTCTTCAATTCCATTACTAATTTAAAGAATGCAGAAAATTCTGCACGGTACTTTTGCATTCTTCAAACTAGGAAAACAATTGAAGAGAGCAGATACTAATATTTGAGCAGATGAAGGAAAGATTTGGAAAAAGAGCCGTTGGTGCCAAAGGAAAGATTGAAAATCAAACAGAATTGAAGGAAACAAATATTTCAAAATGGTTTTTGTCTTCCTCGGCTAATGGTTATAAGGCAGCCATAAAGTCTCAGTTATCCCTCAACTATTTCAATTAATCCAGTCAAATTCAAAACTATACCTTGCTGAAAAAATATTGCAATTTTTCTACATTATGTTCAATAGTTGTTGGGAAAATTCAATTTCAGTCATATTTCGTCTATAATATAAAATTGGATTCGGTTCAATTAATATTTTAGAAGTAAAAAATTTTTAATTAATATTAAATTTAATTCAGTGTGATTAATCAAATGAGACAATAAAAAATTTTACGAATTATAAATTTAAATTTTAAAATTTTTTAGAATTAAATATAAAATTAAAATTATTCATATAAAAGTATATAATAAATTTAATTAAGTGAAAAAAGGATAAAATTAAATACAAAATAAAAGTATCATCTTACTTAAAATCATGTAATTAATTGTTTAAATATTCTTAGAAGTTTTTGTTTTAAATGATTTAAATAATTTATTATTTAAAATATAAAATTATTTTTTAATTGAACTTTGAGAGATTTTATGAATTATAAATTCAAAATTCAAAATTTTTATTTTTTAGATTTAAATATAAAATTAAAATTCATCATATAAAAGTACATAATAGATTTAATTAAGCAAAAATGAGATTCAATTGAATAAAAAAAATAAAATTATCATCTTAATTTAGCTCATATAAATTAAATTTCTTAATATTATTTCGTTTTTATTTAAAAAATTTATTATTTAAATATAAAAATTAATTTTTCAAAGAGTTTGAGTGGAATTTTGCTCAAAAATGAGAAATTGAGAGATTTTTTAAATTATAAATTTAAATTTCTAAAATTTTTAATTTTTTAAATTTAAATATAAACTTAAAATTTATAATATAGAAGTATATAATAAATTTAATTAAGTAAAATAGGATTAAATTTAGTAAAAAAATAAAAGCATAATATTAATTAAGTTGCAAACTTAATTTCGAGTTTAATTGAACTAATTAAAAATATAAATATCAATTGATTCTCAATATACACTTTATCAAATTATGGTTTTGACTTTGAGTACAATTGAAATCAATTCATCAAATAGGATGTAATTGACTCAATTAGAAAGTTTAGACGTAATTGAAAATTTACAAAGAGATTTGGATTTTTTAGGTCATTAAACCTTATCTATATTTATGAATGTTTATTCTTGTATTTTGTTGTTATATGGTCAATGTTAATAAAACTAGATAATTATCAACAATTAATAAAATAAATAAGAGATAATGAAGCGGAGGTCCTATTGAAATTTAAGCATTGTGAAATGTCTAACACCTTTCAAAAGTGTGCTCAACTTTTGAACTTATCATTTTCAAAATAATATGGATATTGGAGGTCTGTACGAAGACGTCCAACTCATTTATTTATTTTTTGTTTTTTCATAAAATTGGGTGGCAACTCCTCTGAGAATTCTCCATGATTGATTTTTTTTATATTTCAATCTTGTTCTTTCCTTGAGTTCATGATGTCTGAGAAATCAGTACTGTTGATGTCGCAAGAGTCATTCCATTAAATTAGATATGGTGACAATCTCGCAATCATAATGGCAAATTCACTATAGAAAAGTTAACGCAATGTCGCATCATCTTTTATTTATAGTTTATTATTGATAATTATATAACAATTGCATCATAACACTCTCACAAGCACAAATACCTAATTAGCCTGTATGGCTATATGTGGGATACATAGTTTTCATTCATTCCTACAAGAATATCATTGGTTATAAAATTTAAGAGCCTCGTACTTTCGGGTATATTAAATAGAAAAGCCATAATTCTATACTCACGAGAATCATCTTCATTAACTATCTAGCTAAAGCCCATGCAAGAACTTAGATCTTCATAATAGGACACCAAAACATTTATCCATTTTTTATATTTAACTTGAGTTCTATGATTAATAGAAAAACACAATGTCTTGTATATATCTTGTAAAAGTGAAGGATGTAATATAAAATGAGAGAAAAAAAAAAAGGAAAATGTTGAAAAATCAAGAAGATAAAAAAAAAAAAAAAAAAGATAAAACCAATAACAAAGAAAATCAAATTGCATCTTTACTTGGTGCTTAAATTTTTGGTAAGGTGATTATTCTATGAATCTCATCATTCACTAAAGAGAGCAGAAAAATCTAACCATTTTTGATACATGGATTAACTAATTGTCCTAAAAAGAGCACCTATATCTGGAGTGTTGATGATATAAAGTTGGAAGGCAAATCTAGAATTTGTGTGAAATATGTTTGTAATTTGTTATATATTTTGCATCTCATCTATAGTGCATGCATCACCCTAGCTAACCTTTATTTTAATAAGAATCATAGCTACCCTCAAACTATCTTGGGAAATCAAAGAAGACTGATTTGTTTAAAGAAATTTGACACCTAGATTTGAGGAAGTCATATTAGAACCAACCATATTGAGGTAAGAGGAATTCATTGAACATGAATATAAAAAGAAGAAATAGAAGACATAGAGAGATATGAATGAAAGAGAAATTCAAAAAGTAATTTGAGAGATCCTAACCTATGAAATATAAGACAATCTAAAACAATAAGCTGAAAACATAGTAACAAATATAATCATATAATTAGCAAGAAAATGGATGTTCCTAAGACTAATATGATGGGAAAAACATTAATATATCCAACTCAAACATGACAACCACCTCCTTATTCCATACTTACCCAAACAATACCTCCACCTATGCAAACTACACCATCTATATCTCAAGTTCAATTTTCAAACCTAATGGATGAAGATCTTTTTAGAATAGAGATTATGCCCCCACAATAAACCATCAAGGAAAAGGTAACTAAAAAAGCTCCAAGAAAGACTATTAAGAAAATAGTGGAGATTAGAATAGGAAAATTAAAAAAGACAATTTAAATGGAAAAATGATCAAAATTTTAGAAATCGCTCAAATTGAAAGATATTAAAGGTCTTAATGATATTGTCAGTCTCACCCAAATATATATATCATAGTTTATTGCCTCTAAAACTCAATATGCCTAATATAAGTAAATTCATTGGCCCTGAAGACCCCAAACTCTACCTTAGATAATGTATGGCATAAGGAATGTTGTTGAAGCACCTCCTATGCTTATTTTGCAAATGTTTGTTTTGTTTTTAAAAGGACCACTTGTGGGATGGTACTATGATCAATCTAAAGTTACAAAAGAAGATTGGTAAGAATTAATTCGGGCATTCTAAACTCAGTGCTCTTATAAAGCTTAATTAGAGGTGACTCTTAACAACTTGGACATTGTTCCAAAAGAATCCTTTTTAGATTGTCTTTAAAAGTGTAAAAATCTAGTAGCTTAACTAAGAAATTGACCTATTAGGAAGGACCAAGTTCGAATAGTAATGGAATATGCTTTACTATTTATCAGTACTTGACTCAAGTTTTCCCTCGCATGCTTTTAAAGATCTATAAATTCAAGCATTCAAGTTGGAAAAGTGGAGTTAAAGACTAAAAAGTAGTACACTAAGCCCAAAACTTCAAGATTAGGACAAATAAGTAATTCATCTGTAACTAAGATTCGAAAATTATAGAAGCAAATACTATGAAGTAGACTTAGAAAATTTTTTATATGTCTAAGGTCTTCGAGAAATTAAAGAAAGAAAAGACTCCTCCAATCTTTATCGCCTCAACCATAATTGGACCCACCTTATAGAAATTTCAATTCCAATGCTTTCCATAAATTTTATCAAGTCATCAAATATTTACTAATAAATATACTTGCCTTCACCATAAAATTCAAAATCCCATTGATGAAGGAGTAATGGCCAACTAAAAAATCAAATAATTAAGGGGCAAATGAGAAAGAGAAAAAGGAAAAAAAAAAAGAAAAGGTTATTGAAGATGTATCACAATAAATACAAGATGAGGAAAGTACCTTTTTTGTAAGACTTATCTTTTTATTGTTCTAAATGTTATGGCATGAAACTTGTAGAAAACCAATGTTGTGTTTATTTTGTGTTCAATCTAATTGATTCTAATTTTACTTATTCACATGATGTTTATCTTGATAGTAACATTTATTTATTTAAGTAATTCATGAACATGTTTAATATCAATGCGATTATGAATAAATTGCTTTTGGTTATGGTACTATTTATTATTCATGAAACCAAACCCTTCGAAGAAAATAGTCAAGATACGATAAACATATTGGAAAGGTAATTTTTAAATGTTGCTTTTATTTGCAAAGCTTTACTAAAGGAAATTTTTGTTCTTAATAAAGGGAGACATATTATCCTGAAGGGTATTATAAGAATTTAGAAATTCATAGTTCGCCAAATATTTTTTCAAATTAATAATTAACCAAGTTGTAAATTGTAAAGGTTTTTGAATATTGCATCACATGAGTAAGGAAATAAATATGAAAAGTGGTGATAAAAAGGGAGGGAAAGGTTAAAAAAAAAGGCAAAATTGGAAATTTTGAGGAATATAGAAAATCAACACTTGAATGAGAATGATTGGGAAGATTGCCCACTAAAGATAATTTTAGGGATCTTATGCTCCAAAATACCTAGATCGGGATATTTGGGATAATACATTTTCTTTGAGAATAATTAAAAAAAAAAAACTTTGTACCCAAGCACCCAAATACTGATATTTAGAAATTAATATCCTAAGGGCAATCATTGAAACTTTTTTGCATCATACTACCCATTAAAACCACTTCCCTTGAAACATTGTTATTCCTTATAGAATTGAAAGAAAAAAAAAAATGAATGGATCCCGCTAGACAGGTGAGTTGTCTAGGCAAAAGTTAGAGACATTGAATGAATACATTTCATTAAGCATGTGAATTGTCTAGGCAAAAGTTAGGGATAAGAAAAATATTTAGCTTGAAAACCCACAAAGGCTTATCAATAATAAGAAAAATGTGGTGACTTTGGTAATGAAAGCAATTTCATCAAATGGTCTAAAATTAGAATGGATATTGCTCATATGACCTATTCAATTGTATATTTATCACCATAAAGAATAAGGGAAGAAGGGATGAAAGTAATGGCGATATGAAGAAAGTTTAAGAGTAAAAAAACATAAGATCTATGTTGAATATTGTTAGCCCTTATGTACCAAGAAGGGACGTTGAATTGGTGAGAAATTTAAATTTTTAGAGGAAATCTTGTTAGTTATATAATCTTCTTTGTATTGGCTTTGAATCTTTTATTTTCCTCTTTGGTGATCCCTTTCATGAGATGAAGAAAAGGGGGGCCTTGAGGTTGGACTATGTCTTTCTGTTTTTCTGATCTAATGAACTTTTTGGGTGCTATGGCCAAGGAAGAGTAGAAAAAAAAGGAGTTTTAGTTTGGGAAAGATGAGAGAAGGAGTAAAGAGGGAATGAAGAGGTGTTAGAGGGGTTTAAATAGGCACAAAAGGGGTGACAAACGACTATAAAAGGCTAAAATTACATTTAATAAGGAGATGTACTGTTTGGCAACTGAATGGGTATTACTCAATAGTTACAGAAAAGTCATGACCACTATAAGGAGTTGCGACTGTGAGCTACAAATTTACTAAGTAACAGTCAAGAAATTCTAGGAAGGAGCGAGGAAAATAGTCAATGATTTTAAAATTCAGAAATTCGCAAAAGCGATCTTCATGTTTACGAGTATGAATTGACTGAAGTTAAAATTTGAGGGTAGCTTGTAAGTAGCGATTGTGAATCACATTCTCAATTAAGAATTAGATGTCATTTTGAAAAACTTGTTTGAAAAAACATTTGAAGCAAATGGCTAAGTACTAGTGTGATCAAATTAATATTTTGATGATTAAGCTTAAGTGCTATTGAATTAACACATCCACAACAATAAACAACATAAATCCAACACATAATTATTATGCATATCAATCAATCCATTACTCATAATATATGCATGTAATGAGATCCATTTTCACCCTAGGGAGCTCCCATCAAGCATCCTAAGTTCTCTCCTAATGAAGTTCATTCTATTTTCATTAAAAGGTTTAGTAAAAATATTTGCAAGATTAGTGTTAATGAACTCAAGCACCACATTACACTTTGGACACGATCTTTAAGAAAATAATGTTTAATATCAATGTGTTTGTTTCCTAACCGTTGGATAGGAGTTTTAGAAAGATTTATTGCACTTGTGTTGTAACATTTGATGGGAATGTGATGAACATCTTTGTCAAAATTCTTGAATTATTATTTCATCCAAAGAACTTGAGTGCAACAACAACCAGTCGTCGCATATTCCGGTTCAGCGGTGGATAAAGTAATCGAAACTTATTTTTTGCTAAACTAAAAAATTAAACATTCACCAATAAATTGGCAAATTTCAAAAGTGTCTTTCTTATCCATCAAACTACATGCATAGTCTGCATCCAAATATCCAAGAAGACTAAAAAATGAGTTTCTAGGATACCAAAAGCCTAAATGCAATGTACCATGCAAATACTTTAAGATTCTTTTAACAACATGCAAATGTGATTCCTTAGGGCAAGATTAGAACCCAGAACGCAAGCAAACACTAAATAAAATATTGAGTCTAGAAGTAATAAGATAAAGGAAAGAGTCGATCATACCTTTATACTTCTTTTCATCATTAGGCTTACCCAATTATCCTTGTCTAGCTTGATAGTTGCCTTCACTAGGGTCTAAGCTACCTTACATCTATCCATGCCAAACCTTTTAAGTAGATCCTTTATGAACTTGACTTGGTTGATGAAGATGCCCTTTTTGGTTTGCTTAATTTGAAGTCTAAGAAAGAACTTGAGCCCATCCATTATATTCATCTCAACTTCCTTAGTCATACACTTAGCAAATTCTTCACAAAGAGATTCATTATTAAAACTAAATATAATATCATCAACATATATTTGTACAATGAGTGTATCCTTATTATGTTTTTTAACAAACAAAATAGTATCAACCTTGCTTTTTCAAAGTCATTTTACAAAAGAAATAAACTAAGCCTTTCATACCAAGCTCTTGAAGCTCGTTTCAAACCATAAAAGGCTTTAGTTAGTTTGAAAACATGATTTGAAAGGTTTTTCAACATAAAATTTCTCCTCAAGGAGACCATTTAAAAATGTACTTTTCGCATCTATTTGAAAAAACTTAAAATTCACATGACTTGAAAATGCTAGAAAAATCCTAATGACCTCTAATCTTGCTACAAGGGCAAAAGTTTCATCATAATCAATGTCTTCCTCTTGGTTGTAACCCTTAGTAGCCAATTTAGTTTTGTTTCTTATGATGAACCTTGTTCATATAACTTATTTCTAAACACTTATTTGCAACCTACAATCGAGTGTTTCTTAGGCTTAAGAATAAGTTTTCAAACTTTATTTCTCTAAAATTAGTTGAGTTCCTCTTGCATATAGCAATCACCCAACTCTCATTATCAAGAGTCTCATCAAGTGAATTTGGCTCAATTTAAGAAATAAAAGCAAGATTAGAATCTAAAACATGCAATTGAGCTCTAGTACTTACTCCCTTGGATGTCTCAATAATAATAAAATCCTTTAGGCGATCCTTAGAGTATCTCCAATCCTTAGAAGGTCCTTAAGCTTGGTTATCCTCTAGTTGTGGTTGAGATCTCTCTACTTCTTGTGGTGGCTCATTATCTTTAAGATCAATCACATTCTTCTTAAGAGTTGAATCAAGCTTCATCCTTTCAAAGTCACCTACAAGATCATCAATAAGAGTACATTTCCTAAGATCAAGTTTGCTAGACTTATCAAATATAACATTCATAGACTCTTCAACAATCATGAACTTTTTGTTAAAGACCTTATAAGCTTTGCTAGTGGTAGAATATCTAAGAAAGATACCTTCATTAGTTTTTATACAAAATTTTCAAGGTTATTCTTGGAATTGAGAATGTAGCATTTGTAACCAAATACTTTAAAATATGAGAGCTTGGTTTTTCTTCCATTCCATTGCTCATAAGAAGTTTTATTTAGAATAGGTCTTTTAAAAATATTTTGCAATGTAACATGAGGTATTGATGGCTTTGGCCAAAAAGTAATTTGGCAAAGAATACTTATTAAGCATAGTTGTAGTCATCTCTACCAAAGTTCTATTTTTTATTTCTACGACACCTTTTGTTGTGGTGTTGTAGGAGTAGAAAAATTGTGAGAAATCTTATTCTCTAAGCAATAATGGTGTTCTAGGAGTAGAAAAATTATGAGAAATCTTATTCTCTAAGCAATAGTTTTCAAAAGATTCATTTTAAAATTCTTTTCCATGGTCACTCCTAATAGAAAAAATGAAGTAAATCTTTTCATTTTGAACTCTTTTAGCAAAATTTTTGAAAGCATCAAAAGTACCACTCTTATGAGCAAGGAAGGAGACCTAAGTGAACTTAGAGTAGCCATCAATAAGCACAAATATGTAATGCTTTCCACCAAGGCTAGCATTTCTAGTAGGCCTAACTAAGTCCATATGAATGAGTTGAAGAGGTCTAAAGGTGTTTACAATATTTTTGGGTTTTAAGATGCTTAGTATTGCTTTCCCATTTGATAATGTGCTACATGTCTCATCCATTATGAACTTGAGCTTTGGAATGCCTTCTACTATCTCTCATTTTGACAAGTTTTGTAAAAGCTTCATGCTAACATGCCTAAGTCTTCTATGCCAAAGCCAAGACTTATTGCTAATGGAAACAAGACACTTAAAGAATTGGTTAGCCAAATTGTCTAAATCAATTAGGTAGATATTGCCTCTCCTTTCACTCTTAAATAGTACCTTCGTATTCACCAAGGTGGTAACCTGACATTCTCTAAGGTCAAATTTGACTTTATTACCTTTGTCACATAATTAATTTACACTTAATAAATTATGTTTTAATCCTTTAACTAAAAGAACATTATCCATGAGGGAGCAAACATTCAAAGAAAATAAACTACTTTAATTAACTGTCTCACAAAGATAAGATTCATCTATCATTAATGAAATTAAACGATTTTGATAACAACATTAATATGGATTTATCAATTCTTTAATATTTCCATAAGTTTATACGTATTTTATGATTTAAGCATGGCTATAGGGTTTACAATACTTTCTTTCATAACCTTTTAACCTTTATGATGGCTAGGTATCCTTATACTAATATTACATATTGATTGTTTATAATAAGTAGTCCCATTTAATGAGAACTATGTTATTCCAACTTTGATCTATATCAATCTTCTAGTTCAAGACATAAACTATCTTTGCTTAAGGATTTGTATTTGCCATGCTTACAGTTGCACAACTAATATCTTAGCTTAAAGCTATTAGCTCCATATGTTTGTTAGTTTATAAGTACTTAGAACTATTTTAAGTTCCATATACACTCTCATTACTTCCTTTGAGGAACTAGTTTCTTTAAGGATTAGTAGTTATTTTGAGATAAAAATTTCAAATTAAAATAAAGGTAGATGAATATTCTATAAATCCTTACATGTTATATCTTCCTTTATTGCAAAGTTTAAGAATGATTATTTTATCTTATATTCAATGTTAAGCAAGGATATTTATAAGTGCATACAAACTCTTTTGTATCACATCTAGATTTAAAACTTATTATTATTCATAACAAAGAAACAAACTTTCTTTAATAATGAACTTAAACTCTATTTATAACATTTATGTAATGAAAGTGATGCTTCCAAAGCATTTAACTATTATTTAGTTCTAATCCATTGGCATTTAAAGATTTTAAGTTTTAAAATATAGTAACCATTACTTTATTATCAAACTTACATATCCTATATGTCTTAGCTTAACGTTGTACCTTTTTGAAGTATCATATATTTAAAGAAGTTAATTAACCATTTGATCACTATCAAATGATTCTTGACGTAAAGGCTTTATTCTGCTTCTTCTTTTACAAAATATGAGACACTTTGCAATTCTTATTTATAACATACTGTAACATTCATATCCACATTCATTGACATTATCACATGAACATATTCATTGTATAAATGATATGAAATCCCATATGAACATATGCATTAGATAAATGATCATTTAGTCATGCGATTTGTAGAAGCATGACAATGACACTTGCACCGTTATATTTGGGACACTTGAACATATATGTAGTGTTTGTAGAGCTGCA
>CATIWR010114590.1:0-32189 GCA_949677035.1 Omphalea diandra
ATTAAATGCTTGTCAGGATGAAATTGCGATCGCTACTGCATTTCGCAGTCTCAAAATCCAAATTCTTTAAAGGAAACCCTATTTGTGTCTAACGGCTAGTCCACATGGTAGCTTTTTATTAGTTCACTAGGAAAATATAGATGTTGTCTTTTACCTACTTTCAGAAGTCGCGGTGACAAGTTTTCTTGTACAGGCCCCGACAGAAGACGCAAATCCATCTGCCAAAGTGGTTAACATTCTTCCACAGGATTCGCGGTCGCTACCAACAATATGCCTCCATGAAATTTGACTTCCAAAAGTCTTCTGGGACACTTGTCAAGTTGTGGTTGTAGACTTGCTTCCCACTTGAGTTATTTTGAAATTCGCTGTCGCGACTAAGGCGTGACTTTCACCGCTAATTCGTCTGTCACATTTTGGCTTCTTCTTTTCCAAAGGTCGCGGCCCAGAATGGCTCTGCGATTTTGCTTGCTTGAATTTCAACATATCTTAACATGAGTGGTGTTTACGAATCCTAGATTGCGGTCACAATTTACATGTCACTTTGGAGTTTATCAACTCCTTGCATTTTTTCTTAAGAGATTGATTCATTTTTGCCAAATCAACACTTATTTGAAATATTAGTGATGATCAATCTACTTTTGTCAAGATCAAAAGAGGTTCTAAACTTAGGATTAGTCATCCTAGTCCAACAAACTTGTTTCTAAACACCCATTTGCAACCTACAATTAGTTGTTCCTTAGGCCTAGGAATAAGTTCCCATATATTATTTCTCTCGAATTGGTTGAGTTCCTCTTATATAGCAATCACCTAACTTTCATCATCAAGAGCCTCATTAATTGATTTTAGCTCAAATTGAGAAATAAAGGCAAGGTTATTATCTAAAAAGTTAAGTTAAGATCTAATACTTACACCTTTTGAAGTATCACCAATAATTAAGTCTTTAGGGTGATGGTTGGAGAACCTCTAATCCTTGGATAGATCTTGACTTGGCAACGCTTCTTGTTGATATTGTGGTCCCTCATCTACTCTTGATGATACACCTTTATCTTTGTCTTCGCCTTCCTCTCTCGTAGTGTACTCCAATTCCAATTTTTCAAGGTCATCTACAAGATTATCAATAAATAAACCTTTCTCAAGATCAAGCTTACTAGATTCATCAAAAACAACGTTTATAAACTCTTCAAAAACCATAGAACTTTTGTTAAAGACTCTATAGGCCTTACTAGAGGTGGAATAGCCTAAAAATATCCCCTCATTAGTTTTCAAGTCAAATTTCCCAAGATTATCCTTGATATTCAATATATAGCACTTGCATCTAAATACTCTTAGGTATGATATCTTGGGTTTTCTACCATTCCATAGCTCATAAGATGTTTTATTGATAACGGCTCATTTAAAAACTTTATTTGCAATATAACATGAAGTATTAATGGCTTCAGCCCAAAAGTAATTTGGTAAAGAATACTCACTAAGCATAGTTCTAGTCATTTCTACTAGTGTTCTATTTTTCCTCTATACAACACTATTTTGTTGTGGTGTTATAAGGGTTGAAAAATTGTGAAAAATCCCATTCTCTAAATAATAAGATTCAAAAGCTTCATTTTGAAATCCCTTTCCATGGTCATTTCTTATAGAAGAAATGAAGTAACCCTTTTCATTTTGAATTCTTTTTGTAAAACTTTTGAAGGCCTCAAAGGTGTCATACTTATGAGCTAGAAAGGATACCCAAGTAAACCTAGAATAGTCATCAACTAGGACTAGTGCATAATGTTTTCCACCTAAACTAGCGCTTCTAGTAGGTCCTATCAAGTCCATATGAATTAGTTGAAGAGGTTTAGATATACTTACAACATTTTTAGTTTTGAAGGAAGATTGATGTTGCTTCCTCATTTGGCAAGAACCACATGTCTTGTCTTTTAAGAAACTTAGCTTGGGAAGACCTTCCACTAGCTTTCCTTTAGATAAGCTTTGTAAGAACTCCATGCTAGCATGTCCAAGTCTTTTATGCCATAGCCAAGCTTCATTACTAAGAGACATAATACACTTAAAAGATTGGCTAGCCTAATTGTCTAAGTCAATTGAGTAGGTATTTCATTTCCTTTCACCCTTGAAAACAACTCTTTTGTCCATTAATGTGGTAACTCGGCATTCTCTAGGGTCAAAGGTGATTTTATTACCTTTGTCACATAATTGACTTATACTTAACAAATTATGTTGCAAGCCATCAACTAACAAAACATCATTAAATAAAGAACAACTTGGCATTGTTACCAATTGTGACATTATCACCTTCTTTTTCTTTCAAGGCCATGAATAGCTTCCTATTGCCCGTCATATGCTTTAAGCATCCACTATCCACATGTCAATCATTTGATTCATTGGTGGCTACCAAACATCCCTACATAACACAAATAAATCATCTCTTCATTGGTACCCAAGCATACTTGGGTCCAAAGGGGTTAGGTATTGAAGGGTCCTCCAATTTGAGGTGAGCCTTCCTAATGTAATAATAAATATTAATATGTCTATACCTCATGCAATAATGACATTGTATTTTAGACTTGTGAGTCTTTCTCCTATGCACAATCTTAGTATGAGTAGGAGGCCTTCTCATACTTTGGTTATGGGAGTGTATGCAAGTGCATGACTGATGAGGAGTACAAGAGAATTTTTTATGTTTGTGTGTTTAAGCATGCTTCTTGTTGTACATATAAACATGATTTGGTCTTTGAGCCTTGGTTCTTGAGCTTTACCTTTGCCATTAAGCATAGGGGGCTTAGTGCTAAGAGCACCTCTGTTCCTAATGACCTCAATACTTGAAGTTTGAGGTGTTATTGCTCTAATGAATGTAGTGAGTGTAGATGTGGAGGTTGATGCTTCATTAAATCTTAGACCATGCCTAATTAAGGGAGGCCTTTGTGATACTATGAGTGTATCTAAAGCTGCCTTACCCTTATGAAATTTTGAGATAGTGCTTCTAAGCTCAATGACTTCTCCCTTTAGAGATCATTCTCTTTTCTTAATGAAGCTAATGAAAAAGATGATTTAGAAATATTTTCCATTACATTTATGAGTTATTTATTTGAAGCCCTCAATTCACTTACAAAATCATTAAGGGAATTGTAATTATCCTCTAATTTTGAGCATTTTCTCTTATAAGTCTTCATTTGTGGCTTATATTTGTCACATCTCATTATGAGAGCTTCTAGAAGCTCTTCATCTACATTATCTAAATCATCATAATCAGAATGAGAATGATATGAAGTGTTTAACTTATTAGGAGAATCCTCTTGAGCCATGAAGCATATGTTGGCAATGTCCTCATCTTTCTCATCCTCACTTAAGCTATCATCCTAAGTGGCTTTGAAGCACTTCCTTTTCTTTTTGTCCCCTTTCTTCTTCCTCTTTAACTTTAGACAATCATACTTAATGTGGCCTTGTTTGCCACACTCATAGCAAATGACTTTTGTTGATCTCTCTTTGGGATTAGGAGTAGCTTTCTTGAAGTTCCTTTATTTTATTCTTCTTCTAATAAGCTCTTTGGACCTTTTAGAGAGCATTACTAGTTCCTCTTCCTCCTTGTCACTTTTTTTCTTAAAGTAACCTTCACTTCCTTCTCTTTAGATGTAGACTTGAGTGCTAAGGTCTTCCTTTCTTGCTTTTCAGATTTTTCTCCTTTGCCCCTCATTTTCTTCATCTCCTCATCTTTCTTTAAGGCCAACTCATGAGTTAAGAGTTTACCTATCAAGACATTCGTTGGCACCTTCCCTATTTTCGAATTGGATTCTTAGATACTACACACTCTAGCACTAAACTTTTCAAGAGGTAAAGATTTTAGAATTTTAGAGTTTACCTCATGATTTGTGAGAATCCTACCAAACTTATTCATGTTGGTTACAATTGCTAGGAGTTTATTGGTCATGTCAGTGATGCTCTCATCATCCTTCATATGAATAACTCCCATTTTGTCATGTACATCTCTAGCTGGCTGGATTACATCAAAGTGGTGCCTTCATGATAGTTTTCTAATGATTTTCAAATCCCATGGGCAGTTTGGCAATGTTATACCTTTCCAAATTTTTCTCTTGAGAGAGAGCTTAGAAGGATTGTCATGGCTCTCTTGTTCTTGCCATTGGATCTTCTATGTGTTTTAATCCATTCTTCTCTAGGGATTAGTTCTTCACTCCAATCCACCACTTTGGTGGATAGCTTCCATTCTTTAACAATAACATCCCATATATCTACCACATATATATCTAGATAAATCTCCATCCTATACTTCTAATGAGTATAGTTAGCTCCATCAAAATAAGGCTTCAGGTATCAATGGATTCCTTCTTTTGCCATTGATTTTTACTCACTCAATTAAGGTTTTTAGTGAGACTTAGCTCTGATACCACTTGCTGGTCTAGGGCACTAAGAATGGGGGTTTGAATTGGTGCTTAATTTAAAAATTAAAAAGAGGCTTATTGTGTTTAAGAAGATGAGTAGGAGAAGAAAGAAATTGACACAAGTGTTTATAATGGTTCGAGTGTTAACTAACCCTACATCCACTCCTCAATTGGGTATCTCACTTAACTCAATAGGTGTTTTCAAGCTCATACCAAACTTTTACAACTTGTGTTTATGGCTCACACAACAACCTTACACCTTGTGTTTCCAAGGCTCAAACAAAAACCTCTTACAAGTGCTTTTAAGGCTCACACTAAAAGCTCTCAGAAGTGTTTTCAAGACTTACACTAAAACCTCTCATAAGTGTTTTCAAGGCTCAAACTAAAACCTCTCACAATGTTATTTATTACTCACACCAAACAATCACAAACACAAATGAGAATTTGAAAGACTGAGTAGCAAGTTAGCAAGAGATTGGTTACAAATTAATGAATTCTCTTGCATTCTCCTTTATTTGGTGGAGTATATATAGCTCATATCCACCAAAGAGATGTTGGTCCTAAACTATCAACAAATCTCCAAGATGTGCTAAGTAGATTTAGCATTAAATGCTTGTCAAGCAGAAGTCACGGTCACTACTATAATTTCGCGGTTGAGAATTTTCAATTTCCATTGTGGACCTAAAAATTTCAGTGGAAAACCTCGTCTATATCTAACGGCTAGTCTACGTGTCAGTTGTCTATTGGTTGTTCAGGAAAATATAGTCGTGTTTTAAACATTATCAAAAGTCGCGATCGCGAGATACCTAAGTATTGGGCACTACTGAGACCGCAAATTCCTCTATTTGGTGAGGAAGCTTCAACTCCTTGAGTCGAGGTCGCTATCAAATTTTTGCCCTCACGATTTTTAATCTTTCAATGGATACCTAGCACGCTGTGGTTATGGCTTTGGTTCCCTCCATTACAACTATGAAATTCTCGGTCGTGACCTTAACGCGATACTCACCATGAATTCCACTATGACTAAGGCTTTGCAGTTTTTGGATGGTTTGCAACAGCAAAATGGTTCCCTCCATTGCTACTATGAAAGTCGCGATCGTGACCTTGACGCGACACTCACCACGAATTCCTCTGTGACTAAGGTTTTGCAGTCTTTGGATGATTTGCGGTAGCAAAATAGCCCACAAATTCCTTTGGCCTAGCTTCATCTTTTCTTATAATTGATTCATGGTCGCGATTTACCACACACACCATGAATTTGGATGATCTTTACATTATTTGGAGATTTTGAATTCCATCCTACTTTCAATGAAAAAATCTAACTTATAATCTGTAAAAAAACAACACTTATGAAAAATATTAGAACTGATCAATCTCTATTGTCAAGATCAAAAGAGGTTCATGACTTAGGTTAAACCAACCTAGTTCAACAAAATGGATTTGAATGTAAAAGCATAACATTGATTATAGCCAAATTCTTGCAATTTTATTTTTCTTTTACACATTCAATTCTTATATTTATAGGCAACAACCACAAATATGTTGAGCTTTGTGACAGACATTCAATTTTGTTATTGTTGTGTATGGGCATTAAAAACTAGTGTTTTTAGTTTGAGAGTTAGCCTAGTTGTAAAACTCTTATATGGGTTAAGTGTGAGCCTTTAGGAAAATACTTGAGAGGTTATGTGTGAGCCTTGAAACACAAATTGTAAGGTTGTGTGTGAGCCATAAATCACAATATAAAAATTTGGCATGAGCTTAAAAACACCATTTAGTGATGGTAGAATACCCAATTTGAAGAATTGGAGAGTGGATGTAGGGTTCGTTAACATCCAAACCACTATAAAATCTTGTCTTTAACTTTTCTCCAACATCTTTATTTTCATCTCATTAAATCCTTATCTCTAAATTTTAAATTTCCCATCAATTCAATCCCTCTTCTTGGTGCTCAAGGACTAGTAAGTGGTATCAGAGCAAGGTGTCAATTTAAACCTCAAGTGTATGAGAAAAGACCAACGACACAAAAAGGAATCCACATCTATCTCAGGTCCTACTTTGATTGATCTGACTATACTCATTGGAACTATAGAATGGAAATATATTTGGATAGCAATGTGGTGGATCTATGGGACATAGCAGTAAAAGAATGGAAGCCTCCTACGAAGGTGATTGATGGAAGTAAAGAATTTATCCCAAGGGAGAAATGGTTGGAAACATACAAAAGATGAACTGGAAAAAATAAAAGGGTAATGGCAATTCTTCTTAGCTCCTTATCAAGAGAGTAGATTGAAAGAGTACAATATTGTCTCACTGCTCATGAAATTTGGAAGGCGTTGGAGAATTATCATGAAGGCACAACATTAGTGAAGTCTAACAAGCTAGCAATATATGTGACAAAATATGAGATATTCATGATGAAAGACAATGAAAGCATCACCGACATGACAAATAGACTCATGTCCATCATTACAAACATGAATAAATTCAATAGAATTCTCACCAACCATGAGTTAAACACCAAAATACTCAAATCTTTACCTCTTAAAAATTTTAGTGCTAGAGTGTGGAGTATTTTAGAGTCAAATTAAAAAATTAGAAAGGTGCCAACAAATGTTCTCATAGGCAAGCTTCTCCTTTATGAGCTGGCCTTAAAGAAGGATGACGAAATGAATAAGATGAGAGGGCAACAGGACAAAAATGATAAAACATAAAGGAAAATCCTAGCCCTTAAATCCTCAATCAAAGATAAAGAAGTGAAAGTTATCTCAAGTGATGATGATGATAGTGAAAAGGAGGAAAAAGAGTTGGTTATGCTTTCTAAAAGGACCAAGGATCTAATAATGAAAAGGAAGGATAGGAGGAACTTCAAGAAGGCACCTCCTAACCTGAAGGAAAATAAAAATGAAGTGACTTGCTATGAGTGTGGCAAGTAAGGTCACATCAAATATGATTGCTCTAAGCTAAAAAAGAAGAAAGGGAACAAAGAAAAGTAGAAAAGCTTCAAAGCCTCTAGGATGAGAGCTCTAGTGAGGAAGATGAAGGCAAGGAAGTGGCCAATCTCTCTTTTATGCCACAAGAGGACTCTTCTAATGAGATAAGTTTTTTTTCCTCACTCTAGTGATAATTATAATGCATATGATGATATAGATGATGAGCTTCTTAAAACTTTTAGTTTGAGATGTGATAAGTATAAATCATAAATAAAAAATTACAAGAAGAAATGATCAAAACTAGAGATGAATTTAAATCCTTAAATGAGCTTATAAGTGAGTTAAGGACTTCTAATGAAGAACTCAAAAAATTTGTAGAGAGTTTTTCTAAGTCTTCATCTTCTTTTAACTCCTTAAGAAATGAAAATGATTCCTTAAAGGGATAAGTAATTAAGCTTAAAAATTCTATCTCTAAGTTCCACAAATGGAAAGAAGCTTTAGATACACATATTATATCTTAAAGACCTCCCCTAGTAAGACATAGCCTAAGCTTTGATGGAGCCTCTCCATCTACACCTCCTTTTACAACATTCATTATAGCATCAACAGCTCAAACTTCAAGTATTGAGGTAATTGGGAGGAAGAGTCCTCCTAGCACTAAGCCACCTATGCCTAAGGATAAGGGAAAGGCACTTCAAGGCTCAAAACCTCACCCTAAAAAGGCCAACCTTACATATATGTACGCTAAGAAGCATGCTCACCCAAACATACATAAAAAATTCTCTTCCACCCCCAATCATTCATGCATTTGCATACACTCTCACCATTACGGTATGAGAAGACCCCTACTCATACTAAGGTTGAGCATAGGAAAAAGACTCACAAGATTAAGCTCTAATGTAATTATTGTATGAAGTTTGGTCACATAAACATTTTCTGCTATATTAGGAAGGCTCACATCAAATTAGAGGACCTTTCAAGACCTAACCCCAAAGGACCCAAGTATGTTTGGGTGCCTAAACAAAGATAATTTGTATATGTTTTGCAGGAATGTTTGGTAGTCATCAATGAAGATAATGATTAGCATGTGGATAGTGGGTGCTCAAGGCACATGACAGGAAACAAGAAGCTATTCATAGCCATAAAAGAAAAGGAAGGTGACAATGTCACACTTGGGAACAATGCCAAGAAAATGTAATTGGCATTGGAATAATTGGTAAGAATGGTTGTTCACTTATTAACAATGTTCTTTTATTTGAAGGTTTGCAACATAATTTATTAAATGTAAGTCAATTATGTAACAAAGGTAATAAAGTCACCTTTGACCCAAGAGAATATCACGCTACCACTTTGATGGATAAGAAGGGAGGCTTTAAGGATGAAAGAAGAGGCAATACCTACTTAATTAACTTAGAAAATTTGGCTAACTAATCCTTTAAGTGTCTTATGTCTCTTAGCAATGAAGCTTAGCTTTGGCATAGAAGACTTGGTCATGCTAACATGGAGCTCCTACAAAGTCTATCTAAAGGAAAGCCAATAGAAGGTCTTCCCCAGCTAAAATTCTCCAAGGACAAGACATATGGACTTGCCAAATGGGGAAGCAACGTCAAACTTCCTTTAAAGCAAAGAATGTTGTAAGTACTTTTAGACCTCTCCAACTTATCCATATGGACCTAATTGGATTTACTAGGAATGCTAGTCTAGGTGGAAAGCATTATGCATTTGTCTTGATTGATTATTACTCTAGGTTTACTTGGGTTTCCTTTCTTACTCATAAGAATGACACTTTTGATGCTTTCAAAAGTTTTGCAAAAAGAGTTCAAAATGAAAGAATTTACTTCATTTCTTCTATTAAAAGTGATCATGAAAAGGAATTTCAAAATAAATCTTTTAAAATTTGTTGATTAGAGAATGAAAATTCTCACAATTTTTATATTCCTAGAACACCACAACAAAATGGTGTTGCATATAGGAAAAATAGAACATTAGTATAGATGGCTGGAACTATGCTCAATGAGTATTCTTTGCCTAATTACTTTTGGGTCGAAGCCATTAATACTTCTTGTTATATTGTTAATCGTGTTTTCAAAAGAACCATTTTAAGCAAAACTTCTTATAAGTTATGGAATGGTAAAAAATCTAAGCTTTCATACCTTACAGTTTTTTGGTGTGAATGCTACATTCTACAAACTAAAGACAATATTGAAAATTTTATTTCAAAAATAAATGAAGGTATTTTTATGGGCTACTCCACCTCTAACAAAAGCTATAAGGTATTCAACAAAAGTTCTATGGTTATTGAAGAGTTAATGAACATTGTGTTTGATGAATCTAGTAAACTTGATCTTGGGAAGGGTTCTCTTGTTGATAATCTTGCATGTGACTTTAAGAAGTTAGAGATTGATTCAACTTCAAAATAAATGGTGATTGATCTTGAGGATAATAAGTCATCACAAGAAGTTGAGGAATCTCAGCCATAATAAGAAGAAAACGCAGCTTAAGAACTTCCCAAGGATTAGAGATTCTCCAAACAACACCCAAATGATCTTATCATTGGTGAAACATTTAAGGGACAAGTCCTAGATCACAACTTCATGCTTTAGATCATAATGTTGCATTTATTTCTCAATTTGAGTCAAAAATCTATTGATGAGGCTCTTGATCATGAGAATTAGGTGATTGCTATGCAAGAAAAATTCAACCAATTTAAGAAAAATAAAGTTGGGAATTGTTCCTAGGCCTAAAGAACACCCTATTGCGGGATGCAAATGGGTGTTTATAAATAAGTTTGATGAGTTAGGTTTTATTACTAAGAATAAAGCTAGATTGGTTGCAAAGGGTTATAACCAAGAGGAAGGCATTGATTATGATGAACCTTCGCTCTCGTAGTAAGATTAGAGGCCATAAGATTCTTTTAGCATTTGTATATCACATGAATTTAAAACTTTTTCAAATGGATGTGAAGAGTGAATTTTTAAATGGTCTCATTGAGGAGGAAGTTTATGTTGAACAACCTCCGAGTTTCGACTCTTATTCTTTGCTAAATCATGTTTTCAAATTACCTAAAGTCTTGTATGGTTTGAAACAAGCTCCAAGAGCTTAGTATGAAAGACTTTATTCATTTCTTTCACAAAATGATTTTGAAAAAGGCAAGGTTGATACAACCTTATTTACCAAAAAACACAACCAAGATAAACTCATTGTACAAATATATGTTGATAACATTATATTGGGTGCTATTAATAAATCTCTTTATGAAGTTTTTACTAAGTGTATTACTAGGAAAATTGAGATAAGCATGATGGTAGAGCTCAAGTGTTTCCCTTGTCATCAAATCAAGCAAACCAAAGAGGGCATCTTCATCAACCAAACCAAGTAGACAAAGAATCTACTCAAGAGTTTTGGCATGGATGGACACAAAGTAGTAAAGACACCAATAAGTGTGACTATCAAGTTTGACAAAGATGAATCGAGTAAGCTAATTGATGAAAAAAGGTATAGAGGTATGATTAGCTCTCTCCTCTACCTTACCGCATTTAAACTGTATATAATGTTTAGTGTTTGCATGTATGTTAGGTTCCAATCTTGCCCTAAGGAATAACATTTAAATGTTTGCAAAAGGATTCTTAAATATTTAAATGGCACGTTAGATTTAGGAATATGGTATCCTAGGAATTCATCTTTTAGTCTTCTTGGATATTCAAATGTGGATTATGCTTGTAGTTTATTAGATAGAAATAGCACTTATGGAACTTGCCAATTCATAGATATTTTTTAGTTTCTTGGTTTAGCAAAAAATAAGTTTTGATTGTCTTATCTAACACTGAAGTGGAATATGTGGCAGTGGATTGTTTGGTACCAAAGTTCTTTAGATAAAACAATAATTCAAGGATTATAGCAAAGATGTTTATCACATTCCCATCAAATGTGACAATACAAGTGTAATAAATCTTTCAAAAAATCTCATCCAACATCTAAGAAGCAAGCACATTGACATTAGACATCATTTTCTTAGAGATTATATCCAAAATGGTAATTTGGCGTTAGAATTTATTGACACCAATCATCAACTTACAGATATTTTCACTAAATCCCTTAATGAAGAAAGGATGAACTTCATCAAGAGGGAATGAGGGATACTAGATGGAAGCTCCCTAAGGTGAAAATTGATCTCACTTCATATTCTTCATTGTGTATGTCAATTTCGATTCATTGAATGATATGTTTGATAGTTACATATGTTGAATGCTTTAGAAGTGTTAATTCATTATGCAATTGCATTTTTCTATGCCAATTTACTTGAATTGAAAATCACTACATTAAAGTGATCACATCTAGAAAGGCCAATTCTTATTTATCTTTGTTTTTCATTTTCTCTTGTAATCCACAGTCGCTACTATCCATTCGTGGTTGCTATTTATAGGTACTCCTCAAATTTATTATCTTCTCACAATTCACTGTCGTGATTTTAGATTGCAATCATGAACTTTTTTCAAAATTCAAATTTGTTGACCATTAACTCCTTCAATTTCTAAGAAAATCTTATTTGTTGCTCACAAAATTCATAATTAATGATCGCGACCAGCTAATAGTGATCGTGTATTCTGGTAACTACCATGCATTGATTGATTTGGTTGTAAATCGATGCATTCTCTTTATTTAATGCATTTCTTACCTTTTTTATCATTATTTTGCCTATTTAAGCCATCCTAATACTCTTCTATTCTGTTTTTACCTTTTCTCCTCATCTATCATAATCTCCCTTCTCAATCCCTTCTTAATCCTTCCAAAACTCTCTCAACTTCAATCCTTCATGGCACCCAAAAAATTAACTAGAGTATAAAATGGAAGGGCATTGCCTAACCTCAAAGCCCTCCTCTCCTTCACCATATAAAAAGGATAACTAAGGAAGAAAAAAAAAAAAGGTTCAAAGCCAATATCAATAAAATCATCCCTTCCACCTTTCTCCTTGGATCTCTTGAAATTAAGGAAGAGATTTATGCCTTTCTCTTAGCCTAGGCTAGATTGAATTCATATTCCAGGATGAGCTAGTGTTCAAGTGCATTGTCACCTAAAGCAAAAGGGTTTAATCAAAAGCAAATGTGTATGGGTTAGTATTTAGGGTTTTAAGGGACTCCTACTTCATAACATTTGCCCAACTTTCTTCTTTTTCTAACCTTCAAATAGGAGATCCTTTCATTATCTCTACTCTTGATATAACCTATTCAGAATTTTGGCTAGAGATTTCCATTGAAACCAAATATGACCCTAAAAATTTTCTAGCCAAATATATCAAGACCTTCATAAGTGGCTTTTTCATCGAATCATAACCTTCTCTACTAATGCTAAGGGTGAGATGGGAATGAAAAAATTTCATAGAAAGACCTAGCATTTATCTTTTTCCTTACCAAAAATAAGCCAATTCAAATAGGCAAATACCTTGTGGATCAATTGATTCATATGTGTATATAGCCTAAAAGCCAATTTCTCCTCTCTTTTCATGTCACAGCCATATACAGGTTTATGGAAGCCCTACATGAGGAAAATGAGAAATTTCTCACAAAAATTACTTACCCTATTAAAACTTCCTTAACTTGCCCTATTTGATTAATGCCAAGGCAATCCATCCTGATACTTATGTATAGATCTTAGGGTCTCTTGGCATAAAGAAGCAAGAAACCACTAATGCTTCAAAAAGGAAAAGGCTTGTGATAGAGGAAAGTGCCTAACCATTCCATCTCTTAGGCCCAAAGCCAAAACCAAATCTTCTTCCATCTCCCTCTCACTTTCATCAATAAGAAGCTAGACAAAGTGATGAGGATGGTTGAGAGGAGATTTCTTATTATTTCTCACCTTGGCAATGACTTAGAGGATCTTCAAGAATAGGTGGGTGAAAAACCTTGACATCTTCTTGATTTTGAGGAATGAGAAGATACCCCACTAGAAGAAGAGAATCAAGAAAAAGAAGAAGGAGATGAAGCACAAGAAGGAGGAGGTGAAGAAGTTGGAGAGAGGGATGATGACATCTCTCCAACCCTCTAGTTTTTCTTACTTAGGCTTATCATTCTTTTTTTGTTTATGTTCTTTTTGTCTTTGGCTAACTATTTTATCTAACAAGTTTTTTTTATTATTTTATGTTTGACTTTATTCGTATTTGTTTGATATTGATAAACGTTGAAGTTTTTGTTCCCTCTATGGTTATTCTTAATATTATTTATTTGTATAACTTTATACTTATCCATATAATTGCATTATCCTCTCTTTTTAATCTTGACAAAGAGGGAGAGTGAACTTGCATGTTATAACTAAAGGGGAGCAATTTTAATTAGTTTAATTACATTTTAAGTTTAAATCGTTAAACATTGATAATCATCTCAACTTCACATTTATGCATTCTTTACCCTTTGCAAAATAAATCTAAATTGTCAAAATAAAAAGGGGGAGATTTTTGCACAAAGTTGGTCAAACCTAAGCCAAAACTCTCATTTGATCTTGACAATATAGATTGACATGTTCCAATATCAATTTTAAGTGTTGATTTTGCAAATTTTTAGATAAGTTTGCACTAGAAGTTAAATAGGAGTCTAAGTCTCAAGTATTGTGAAAGACATTCTAATTCACAATGGTGAACTTCAAATTTGCGACTGCTATCTTGCAAGAAGAATGGAAGAAGTTGGGTTAGATGATTTCGCAGAGAAAATCATAACAGCAATCTTGCCAAAAAAATTATAAAGATGAAATAAAAGAATTCATGGTGGAAGTCGCATTCATCTTCATGACCATAATTTTTACACTTGCTTGCTAGGAATCAAATCCTCAACTAGAGCATGTGAAGTGTCCCAAAGAGCCATTAGCATGTCAAAATTTGCAAGGGTGAAATATTGGTCGAGACTGCAACTTGATGGAGCAACATCTCCTTATCAAACACAAGGATTAGCAATGGTCATCGCATCCTTAAAGAAAATAAATTGCACCTGTGACTTTTGTTTGGCTTAAAGAACATAATGGCTATTTTTATTAAAAGGCCAATGGTGGTGTGCCATATGGAATAGTCGTTAGATACGAATGGGATTATCTGCCACAATTTTAGCAATTTTAGTGCAAGAAGAGAAATCGAATGACTAGTCATGATCACAAAATCAATCTGACAGGTATTTAATACAAGATCTGCCCAACACAACTTGGAGATTTAGAAATTATTTTGTTTATAACGTCTCTTGGTGGTTGTTGCCTATAAATACCGCACCAAATGGACTTTAATGCAAGAGAATAACATTGATTATAATAAACTCTTGCAATTTTGTTTTTTAACCCTTGTACATTTAATTCTTGTATGTGAGTTTTTATTGTTGGGTGTGAGCATTAAACACTAGTGTTTTTGGGTTTGAGAGTTAGCCTAGTTGTAAAACTCTTATATAGGTTAAATGTGAGCCCTTGCGAAAACACTTGAGAGGCTCCTTCCCTCTAAATTTTAAAATTCCCGCCAATTCAACTCCCCTTCTTGGTACTTAAAGGCCAACACTTCTACTTATAGGATTAGTAACTTCCTTCACCTTCAAATGTGTGTGTGTGTGTGTGTGTGTGTGTGTGTGTGTGTGTATCATTAGTTTTTATTAATGTCCAGTTTTGATAGAACATAGACTAGGAATATTTAGCAATGATACTTTCATGCTATGGATACCCAAGCTACCTTTGCAAAATATATACATTCTATGAACTTCATCTTAAGTATTATCTAAATAAATTAAATAACTATTATACACCAGTAGTCATGTATGAAAGATGAAGATGCCTTTATGATAATGGAAACATATTATATAAATATTGGATAGCATATGAGCTATCAATAAATTGGCTTAGTGGCATATACTAACAAATAAATTGATTTATTCATATACTAACAAATAAATTGATTTATTTGGCTATGTACTTTAAATCTTAGTGCTTTTGGATTTGTGGAAAATATTTAATTAATAATTGATACACTATATTCTTATATCAAGAATGCATATGCACAACATGTTTAAAGAAAAGCCTATCATAGATTTAATGACGGATAAAGATATATCTACATGATTCATTCAGCCCTTTATGAATTATAACAGCCTATAGTAAGTTTTACTTAACTTCATATTCACTAAGAAATAGAATATTGTTAGGTAAAAATACATTTAGTGTAACTTAAGGGCACTAAATAATTTAGAGTGATTTGACTATAACTTGAATAAGTTTATTGACTAACATCTAAATAAAAGCTAGTAGAAGTAATTAGATGAAATTGTACAAGTCTAATATTTTAGCTCTCTTACTTCAATTCAAATTGCTTACAATTTATTTATTTAGTTTATTTTAATTAATTTTAGTTAATCAATTAGATTTAATAGTATTCAAATAAAACAAGTTTTAATCGCTTTATCTAAGAAGTATTAACTCTTATAAGGAATGATACTTTAGCCTTGTATATATTACTTACGCGAACCATGCACTTAAAGATTTTTCATAATATATATAAAACTAAGTGAGTATGGCTTGCAATATAGACTGACAATAGCTACTAGGCCTTGATATTGGTCAATTTTATAGTGAAATGTCCTCTCCCATCACCATAGATGATGGAGAGGTTGGACTTAAAATTGTAAATTCTTTACAAATTAACCATATGTATAGATATAACCTTTTTATAAATGGAGCCTCTAAAATTGAGCATGTTGCCATAGAAATTATATTAGAAGACCTTCAATAAATCAAATTTGAGTATATGCTCTAGTTCAATTCCTCACCATCACTAGTGTAGTAGAGAATGAGGCTTTCATATACTAAATACTATTCACCAACACACTTCAAGTCAGCTTACTCAAGGCACAAAATAACTCTGAATTGGTAATTAATCAATAAGGTGGCACCTACCTCATTAGGGATCCTTTAGTGGTAGGGTATTATAAGAAAGCCATGATCATATCCTTGAATTGGAAAAAGAAGGAAAGGAAGTTGCCCTCACGTAGATCCTAAGAGAACAAAATGCTTAAGCTAATACTTTAGGTAAATTGACAATTATTATATCGACAGATCTATTAAGTAAAGTTTTTATAAAAGTATTGCAAACTTATCTAATACTTAAAGAAAAAAAATTATAGATTGCTCAAATTCACAATTAGATGGAAGCAATATCTAGAAAATAAAGTGTTAACAATAGAACATAAGTTACCAAGAAAGATCATAATCTACATCTACCACTTTAATATAATAGGGAAAGACCTCTACAAGAAAAGATATTCACACACTCTCTCTCTCTCTTTATATGTTTATATGATGAAAAGGTAGATTATGATTTAAAGGAAATGCATCATGGATTTGAGCATGCATATTAGAAGAAAAGTGAGAGCTATCAAAATTGTATGAAAGCAATATTATTGGCCAATTATGAAGGCAAATTTAGTTAATTTTCCATATAATGTCTTAAATGCTAATGATTTAGTAATATAAGACATGCATAACCTATGAAGCACGTCTTTTCTAACTAGCCTGTTGCCTTTCGCATATGGGGAATGGATATTCTAGGCCTTTGTCCTTAAGCTTCTAGAAAATGAAAGTTCCTCCTAGTCTTATTAACTTTAACTATATGAGTAAAAGTAGAATCTTTTGCCACCATCAGCGTAAAAAAAATTAGAGAACTTCTTACAAAAAGACATAATCTTCAGATATGAAATTCCAAGATATTTGATCTTAGACACTAAAAAGCAATTTGATAGTGCTCTTATCCATAAATTATGTGATAACCTTCATATTCATCATAATTTCTTAGTGCCTCACCTACAAACTAAAATACTAGCAAAGGTTACAAATAAAACCATTTTAGAAGATTTAAAGAAAATACTACAAATGTTTGGAGCTTAGATTGATAAGTTGTATCATATGCTATAGGTATACAAAACCATACCTCAAACCTTACTGAGGAAAAGACCTTTGAGTGTAGCTTATGGCTTTAAGGTAGTGCTTCCAATTATGATCGACATGCCTAATCTCTAAGTATAATATTATAGTGATTAGAGTAATTAACAAATCTTAAAATTCAACCTTGATCTTCTCAATGAGCTAAGAAATTATATTATCATTCTAGTAGCTATTTATCAACAGTGAGCTACTCATTACTTCAATAAAAGAATTAAGCTCAGAAAATATAAAGAGATTAAGAACTAGTGGAAAGAAGATTAGATATGATTAGGAAATAGAAAGGCTAAAGCAAGTTGGCTCCCATATGAGAAAGTCCATTTAGAATTTCACAAGTTATTGGTTTAACCATATATAAGCTGACAGACTAAGAAGGGAAACCCATTCCACTCATACAAAATATTAAAACTATTCCACTCTTAAAAGCTAGTACATACTTAAATTCTAAGTACTAAGAAGTTGAATCTTTTCCTTCTCCTTCTTCAAACATAAGATATGCAAAGTAATCTAAAGTCAAAAAGCCCTTATGTTGCCAACTTGCTCCTGTAGCTAAAATACCCCCCTCCCACAATAGGCATTTAGGCTATATGCCCACTTATACTATACACTACTTGCTCCTATAGTCAAAGACCGCTCAAAAGAGGCACTTAACCTATGTCCCTACCTATACTATTTAAAACCTGCCACCATAATCAAAGACCTTACAAAAGAGGTACTGAGGTTTTATCCCTATCTATACTATGCAAAACCTAATCCCATAGTCAAAGACTATATAGAAAAGGCACTTAAGCTTTATGTCTACCTATATTGCATGTTACCTACACCTACAGTCAAAGACCTTTTAGAAGAAGCACTAAGCTCAACATATAATTGTATTTTAAGGAACCTAAGAAAAAATTTTCTAAGGCATCAAAGTTCAAAGTTGATGTCAATTACAAGTGACTCATTCTTGTGAGTTAAGTGTCTAAGTATAAAAGTTTTTAAAGCAACATGGCTTACCAAATAAGCAATTGATTATCAAAATTCATGGAAAGAACTAAAGGTGGAAACTTACTAAGGTAAATAGTAAATGTTAATGAAATTAACATACATAAAATACATTATGTTAAATATTAAAAATGCATGGTTAAAAGGGACATACATTCAAAGGAGAATAGAAAAAGTAAATCAAAAGGCAATGATATTATTGAAATAACTCAATAAACTGTTTAAAGTACAAGTCTTATTTTCTTTAAAAAAAAAAGGAAGAAAGAAAAGTATTTAATTAAAAGGAAATAAAAGTATTTAATTCAAAGAAAATGAAATAATAGATCTAGTAGCAACCCTCAAAGAAAATTTTACATAGGCATTAGAAGGAAAGTCAATTAGTTAAGAGCCTAGAGAAGTGGTTAGGCCAACAATTGTCGACATTGATTTTTACACCTAGTTTTTATTATGGATAGCTTAGTAATGATAGCATGTAGGTAGTCTTTCATAGGTACATAATTTGATTGAAACTTGCTCTCTAAGCATCACAAACCTATTAGCTAGGGAGAGAAACATAAGAGTGAACCTAACCTTAGAATGTAAATATAAACTTTAGGACTAATAGGATTAAGAGAGTCTATAAGATTAAAAAACTATACATCATGTTGAACTAAATATATGACCTAAACTTTACAAAAATGCACCTGAAGATGAAGGAAAAAAAACCCAAGGAAAAAGGGCTAAAATCATATTAAAACTCCTTAAGCCTTTAAATCGAGAATAAAACTACATAAAAGACATTATAAGTACCTAAGTAATGGCCTATAGGCACCCCATATACTCATAAATGTATGGTGAACATAGGAGCTTGTGCCAACCTCCATTTCATCAAGATAAATATTAAGCAATTTAAGCTTATCCAAAACTCTTTGATCTTATATTCTTATATATGAGGTTCCAAAGTTCTGCTCTCGAATGACACAGATGGTGTAGTATAACGGTTATTGTTCTCCTTCGACCTCTTAAACCAAAATGAAGGCTATTATTTTTATGTTGGCTCCTAGGTACAGGTAGAGGGTTTCCCGTTCAGGCCTATATAGTAATGGAGCAGTACTAAGGAATGTCTTGAGAACTTCAAATGTTATCGCACAACCCTCTGACAGTTTGAAATGTTTAAAGTTTTCAAGCTTTTATAAAATGAAAGGCATCATTTAGCCAAACAGGAGATGAACTATCCTAATATCATGATATTTTTGTTTAACTTTCGCACCTCATTGATCGTGCGAGGTGGTTTCATATGTAGGATGGATTGAATCTTCTCAGGATTCACTAGATTCCCTACTCATAGATCATGAACCCTAGGAACTTATCCACCTTTATCTCGAACATGCACTTATCTCAGTTCAACTTCAAGCCATACATGTTCAAGACATCAAATAGCTCTAGCAGATCATCTGCATGAGACTCATCAATTTTGCTTTTTGCGATAAGATCATCTACATAAACTTTAACATTTTTATTGAAATGTTTTATAAACATGAAGTTCACAGCATTTGGTAGGTGGCTTTTGCTATCTTGAGGCCAAAAGGCATCTTCGTGTAATAGTAGGTGCCTCGGTCCATTACAAAGGAGGTTTTCTCCTCCTTGTATGCTTGCATCGATGTCTAGTGTTATCCCTATATAGCATCAAGTAAGTTATACCTTTAAAAGCACACAGTGGAATCTACCAATTAGTCAATGTTCGATAGTGGTTAGTTATCCTTTAGGTAGTCCTTATTCATGTCTATGAAGTCAACACACATCCACCACTTGCCATTTAGCTTTCTAACCATCACAATATTAGTAATCTTTTCAAGATATTTTACCTCTCTAATGAATCCAACATGTTGCAATTTAGACACTTACTCAATAATGGCTCATTGCCTTTTAGCGGATGAGCTGTCGCTTCTTCTATTTTACTGGCTTTGCCTTAGGTTCCATATTTAGTCAATGGCATACGAATGATGAATGGATCCCTTATATCTTCTTTGGCTTGCTAGCGAATGTTTCAATATCATTTCGGATGACTTAAGGCATTTAGTCAATTAATATCGAACTCATATTTACACCAATTTTAACTATTTTCTTAGTAAAGATTTTGAGTTTTGTTAGATTACCAACTGGCTCTGACCACTCTCTTTATTTGGGATTTTTTAAAGCATCTCTTAAAGACGATCCTCCTAAATAAAAAGCTTTATAGTTTCACTCCTATGTCATCTTTTAGTATCCTTAGTTGATTACCACACCTTTGGGAGTATCTTCATGGCTAAGTATCTGATGTGCATTGCTCCTAACTCATTGATGTAAGCTTACTAAGGATATTGTCAAAGGAAAATTCCTTATGTATCGTTCATTTATCATTTCTACTATAAGGATTATTGCCCCTATGGACTTTAGTTGTTTTCTTCCTAACCCTATAAAAAGGTGTGCTAACACTTTTTAGGTTCGCTAAAGTGTCTTGCATGGCCCTATATGCCTAGCTTGTCAATACATTCATTATGCTACCTCTATTAACCAACAGTCGCCCGATTAGGTAGTCCTTAATCACTCATTCGACCATTAAGATCCCTAAATATGTTCTACATCCTTTGTTATGAATGTCACTTGTGGGATGGCTACGTCATTTGAGCTTACCAAGAATATGTTTGAATGGGAGCATTTCCTATTAGTGGTCTTAGTTTGTTCTCATCTTATGATCATATTAATGACACCAACTGAAGTTTTGTGAGGTTTTTCTTTTGTTTTTTGTTTGATCCCTTATCTTCTTTGACAAACCTCCAAAAAGCTCTTAGTAATATCATGTGCTCCACTTCGTTTTTGAGGTCTCAGCACTGTTAAGTGTTATGCCTGTAGTTTTCATTAAACTTGTAAAATAAGTTTTTTTCCCTTTTGGTCGTCTTTTCAAGTTATAGCCTTTAAGGGTATTGAATGTTATTCTTATTCTCTTTAATCCATAAGAGAATATAACCTTTACTTTTGGTGAATAACGTAACATGATCCCATTCATTCCTAGCTTTGCCTGATGAAGGAGTATACTATTAGAGCATTTAGCGTTAAGAACTGTCCATTCTTCTTTCTTGGGAATTCTTTTGATTCCATCTATCACTATTCTTGTATTCTTCCTTCTTCCTTATATCTAGCTTGATGTACCATTAGGCAAGGGTTAATTAATTCTAAGTAAAAGTTAATGTCTCTTTTGTGTGGAACTTATCATTAAGCCTTCTAAATGTTATACACTTTGCATGGCTTTTACAATGATTTCTACATTGATGGTTTCTTACATAGCTTTCTTATTGAATCTATCAATGTACTCCTGAAGGGTTTCTCCTTTGCACTACCTATAAGATCTGAAAGAGCTAGTTGTCCATTTACGAAGAATGTTAGTAGCAAAATTGGTGAGGAACACTTCTTTTAATTTAATAAATCAGTGAATTACTTAATAAGGAGCTACAAGTACCACCTCTATACAGTCTCTATCAATGAGGTAAGGAAGACCATGTAAAGGATTGTGTTTGATATATCATTAAGGAAGATTTTTATTCAAAACATGGACAGATGTGTTCTGGGGTCTCTTGATCCATCATACATCTATAGATTTGGAAGTTTCCACTTGGCAGGGAACTTCTCCTCAATTATTTCTCAAACCAAAAGGAGAAGCTTCAAGGTACTCCTTATGGATGATGTTATGCTCCTTTTGCCAGATGTTTCTTCAACCTTATTTTCCCTAAAGTAGGCATTCTTTGAATCAGCCTCTTGCTCTAATTCAGTTCAGTCTAAGGGTTGTTTAACATTTGTTAGTGTTATCCTTGCTTCATTTTGTATGATCTTAGACTCCAATCATTTGATTTAGGAAGGACTTCCTTGACTAGGTTTCTTCTAGGTTGCAAGGGGTTTAAGGTTGTTAGGGTGGAAGTTAGGGCATTGGTCACTTACGTTTGAAAAGAAGTTAGGGCAGCCTATATGGATCATATTAGGGCTGCCTTAAACTGTGTCACAATGTTATTGATGGTAGCCTTGACATTTGATGTTGGAGGGTTAACATTTTACTTAGAGTTTTCCTCCTCTTGATAAAGATGAGGCATTCTTCTAGAAGGATTGGCCATTTTTAGCCTAAAATCAAAGGTGTGAATTCGAACAAATTATGTTAATTAGAAAAATTGGAAAAAGATCCCAATAGATGGTGCCAATTAATGACTCTATATCTCAAGCTGATTGAGTTAACCCTATAAGAATACAGTAAAGATGAGCTAAGGAGACAGGGTATGTCACAACCATTTCGATACTTAAGTTAGTATATTTGTAATCGTTGAAGATGATAAATGATAGCATAAAGTAGTAAGATAATGTGAGAAGATGTAATTGTGTACCTATTTCTATGTTGAGATATTCTTTTAAAACTCGTTAATAATAACCATTGAGTACATCAAATAGATCCCAAGATATGAGGAAATAGATTTGACTCATAACTGAATGATCTCCAAATAATAAGAAAATAAAAATTTATTGGATCTTTCAAACCATAGTGTCCATTAACCGCCATTGATGACCATCCAAATGATATCATAGTTCAACCTTCAATTCTTTCTTCACCTAAAAAAACTACTCATTCCTAGGATAAGTATCTGTTTATAGGTCATTCAATTATACGAGGGCTATCAATAGTCTTTATGTCTATTTTATATAATTAATATTTATATATATTAAATATGTGTAGAAAAGAATGATATAAAATATTTATCTATTATTTAAATAATCAAGATTTTTAATTTTTATATGTGAAAATTTTTAGAAGTTCCATAAATAATAAATTCATTTCTATTTTAAATTAAAAATCATACATACATAACAAAAAATTAAATGATTGATGTGTCAAGTAAGGAAAGGATGTGCATGTATGTGCATATATATATATATATATAAGTAAAATTATTATAATAATTGTTTATAATTTCATAAATTATAAACTATACATTATCAAATGAATTAATAACTATTTATAAAATAATTTTAACTAAAGAACTAATTTTTTATAAAATTAATTCATATCTATTTTTATAAAACTAATATTTATGTATCTTAAATATATGTAAAAAGAAAGATAAAAGTATTTATTAATTATTTAAATAATCAAATATGTGAAAGTTTTATAAAAAATTAATAATAACAAATTAATTTTTATTTTTAAAAATTAAATTCATATATAAATAATAAAAGATTTAAAGTTACACATAAAATAACAAATAATTATGACATTTGTATAGCATGCCACATGTTAAATTTTGAAAGTTTTGAATAGCTAATGTGTCAAGAGCAAACTTTCTCTATACTTTAACTATTATATATATGCTAATCATAAATCCATGCAATGTGCAATATGATTATAATAATAAATTTTGAATAAATTAAAATTTTATTTTTATTAAATAATTAATTTATTAAATGATCAAAATTAATATATAAATAATAATTAAATCTTAATTATTATTTTATAAAGTTATTGTCAAATAAATAAAATAATAAAATAAATTTATCATAGAGTTAATTGTAACGAAAAATTATTTATTGATTTATGTTTTCGTTGTTATATGACACAATTTTAAAAAAATATTAAATATGAACAAAATATTTTTTTTATAATATTTCGTACATATAATTGTAAACTATATTTACATATGCAAGGTAATTATAATGAAAAATTGTTTAACAATTTATACGTTTAATTTTGCATGATATAATTTTAAGAGAAAATTTATTAAATTTAAATGAAATAATTCCTGATAATCTATTATATTGTTGTTTGTCCTTGCATTGAGAATTTAGAACAATCAATGAAATTAATTTAAATTTTAACTTTCTATTCAGAATCTTTATTTTAAAAATTTCTTACATTTTTTTGTTAAATAGCTTAGAATTTTTTACTTTTTAGATTTTCTAATTTCCTGTTAATAATATCTTGACTTCATGTTTATAGTTTTAAATTGTTAGGTGTTTCTAATTTTTTGTTTAGAAGTAGTTAAGAATTTTTATTTTTTAAGTTTTTTAAATTTTTATTCAAAATATTTTTTTATATGATCCTAACTTTTTTTTTAGAATTTTTACTTTTAGATTTTATTTTTAAATTAAGTAAGTTTTTTTATTATGGTAGTTGAGTTTTCTAACTTTCTACTTAGAAATATTCTTTTTTGAATTTCGATAACATAATTAATATATATTATTAATTTTAATTTTAAAATAAATTTTAAATAGTTGTTTATCATTTTTCAAACAACTATATATAATATAAGCACATATCATTATTTGATTTGATGTAATAGAAAAATGTCATACTAAAAAAATTTAATTAGGAAATTAGAAAAATTAATTGTCATATAAAAAACATTCTTAATAGGAAACTAAAATATCTAAATAGTTAAACTTATAAACAAGAAACTAATATTATATTAAAAATTTTGAACAAAAAATTATAAATTTTAAAAAATAAAAGTTTTAAACTTCTAAATAGAAAATTTAAAATGTAAAAGTAAAAAGTAAAAATTTATTTAAACAAAAAATAAGATTTAAACTAATTTCATTGTTCATGATTCTAATATAAGAGTTAGCACAACGTAATAAATCATTAGGAATTATTTCGTTCAAATTAAATAAAAATTTCTCTTATAAATATATTAAATAAGATTATATAAAATTAAAAATATAAATTAATAGATAATTTATCTCATATATATTAAATATTTAATATAATTTATTTGATTAAATATCAGAAATTATTTCATTTAAAATTAAATTGTATCATATAAAAATAAAATTATGACTCAATAGAAAATCATTTGTTACAATTATCTTTGCACATACTTATAAATTTTAATAAATTATTTTATTATTTTATTTACTTGACAATAATTTTTTTATAAAACAACTAATCATTCAATTAATTAATTAATTAAAATAAATATTAAATTTATTTAAATTCTATTATTATAATCAACTGGTGTAATACGCGAGTTTGTGATTAGTGTAAAATAATTATATATGGTTACATTATACATAACTATTTGACAAATAACAAGTAGTGATCAATTAAGTTAATTTAAATTTTGGCTTCCTACTTATAATTTTTATTTTTAAAATTTTTCTAATTTTCTACTTAGAAATAGTTTAAAATTTTTACTTCTTATATTTTTTTTAATTCCTTGTCCCAAATATTTTAAATTTTTCTAATTTTATATTAAAAATATGTTGGCTTACTGTTTAAAATTTTTACTTTTATGTGTTTTTAATTTCCTATTTAGAAATAGTTTAGAGTTTTTACTTTTAAAATTTTTCTAATTTTTTATTTAGATATTTTTTACATGACATTGACTTCTTATTTAGAATTTTCACTTTTTATATTTTTAATTTAAAAATTTTTTTATAGCAGTTGAGTTTTATAATAATGAAACATGAATGTATTATACATAATTATTTGATAATATATATATATATATATATGTGTGTGATAATTTTACGTGATAATTTTACATGTTATGTCAACTTGATATAATTTCAATTTCATGTATCGTGTCAACCTGACATAATTTATTTATAATCTAAATAATTTATATATAAATATTAAGGTTAAAATGGTTATTTGTATAAAATATATAGACATATTTTTATGCGTTTATATTTATTTAAAACATTATATATTTGTGTTTTGTTTGTTAGAATATTTAATTGTATTAATCTTTTAGATTTAGTTTTTAAATTATAGATTTATACAAATTAAACGAATCGTATTGAGTTTTATGACCTACCCGCAATCCAATTAAATAAATGGATTACATATGTTATATTCATGTGATGCATTTAAAATTTATGTTATATTAAGATTGAAATATCTTAATAGGATTGAAATATCTTAACACTATTAATAATCGTATTCATATTAATCCTAATCATATTACTTGAATGAGTTGACACAATATGAACACAATCCGTCAACCCCTTTTGATACCCCTAATTAATCATAAAGCCTTAAAAATAAATTAATTCTATTTTTTTCTTGATGTTTGGCATAAGAATTATTATGGCAATCTCGATCAACTAAAATAACAAGTAAAATACTCAAAAATGATTATAGACTTTTCTTTTTCTTTTTTTATTTCAATGCAAAGAGTCCATAGATATAATTAATTTTAATTTCAAAAATTATTTATAATCAATATTTATTATTTGTCAAGCTAATATTTTGATAAACAAATAATTAAAATTATATATTGTTATTATATCATACTACTTAATTATATAAATTAAAAAATATAAATTAAAAACTAAACACAAAAAAGAAATAAATGTTCAAAAATTTAAAATTTCAATTATTTATTTAAATTAAATAATAAAAATTAAAACACTTAAATTAAATTGATAAAAATTATATAATTAGATGTTTTTATATACAATACAAATTAGCAATTAGTAACTACCTTACATAAATTCAATCAAAATTTGAAACAGAACCAAAATAATTTGAATCTAAAATAATTTAAAAATTTAAAGTCAAATCCAAATTAGCCCGTTAACTCATCTAAACTTTCCCGAAACAACTTAAAAATATAATATAATATATATATAGACACACACACACACACTCATATTTAGTTCAGTTAATTGTCAATTTTTAAAATAAAAATTAAAAATCAAACTAAAACTAATAAATTATTAAAATATAAATTAGAATTGAAAGCATCAAATCTATTAATCAATTTTTTTAGTTTAATTTTGGTCAACTTTTGATTCAATTCTAGTTTGTTATTTTTCTATTCACTTATAACTATAGACAAAGAGATAAAAAAAAAAATAGAAGAAAAGAGAGAAAGGGGAATGAGAGACTAATATTACGGTGGTACTTATCTATTTTATTTACAGCTAAGTGGTTTGTATTCTTCTAGCTTGATCTCTACAAAGCAAATAGTGACGATAAGAGAATTTGGCCTTGTGCCAGAAGTCCAATCTAATGCTTAAGTCAGTAAACACTACTTGAAAAAAAAAGTAAATATGTGAGAATATAATGAATAAAATACCTATTTGTGACCCTTTATATAGTGATTTAGATGGATTATTTCCATATTAGATGAGGACTCTACTTCCTTTATAATGAGCATTATCTTTCCGGATGAGGATTAGCTTCCTAATAAGCATAAGGGATGAGCAAAAGAGTTGTATAAGGGTTTAGTCAATGCTAGCTATAATTTGAGAGTCTATTTTAGACCAAGTCAAGCTTGTGTTGTGTTAAATGGTTGAGATATGTGATGTCGAGTTAAGCCTTACATAAGAGCAGCCCTTGTCTATTTTAGTTACAATAGTATCATATACCTCCCCAGTATGAGTTTATTTACATCTTGAAAAGACTATGAGAGAAAGTAATTGAGCCAATATAAAGTATATCTTAAGTTGATCGAGTTAAGTGGTACAGGACTAAACACAGTGATTTATTTGTATCCTTCATAGAGAGAATTTTAAAATTCAAAATTAAAAAATCCCATCATCTACCTTGCCATGTGTCACATGAGTAACACACCTTGGGCAATTATCACTAATCAGAGCAATTCGAACCGTCTGACGAAGTGTTAGTTCAATTGTTTATGGTGTTTTACCTTCCTTTTCAGGCCTATAAATAAGCATAGGGACATGAAAAAATATTTTGATTTCCTTTTATTGTTATTATGAAATTTTTTTATGAGACTTAAGGACTTTGCTTTTCTATAGTTTTGTGTAAATCATAGAGAAAAGAGAAACTATTTTTTTATTTTTTTATTTTTTTTTTTTGTCATCTTTAAAAATTTGTCAAACTCTATTAAAAATGGATACTACAGACATACCCACTCCATCACATTCTCCCATTTCAATCGAGAATATATTTACCCATAGACATAGAAAGAGTCATGGAAGAAAACTTTATAAAAACTATGGATAATTGGGAGGAAGAGGAAGTAGAGGTGGTAGAGGAAGAAAAAGGAAGGGAATAAGAAGTAGAAGGGGTTGAAGTGGATAAGATAAAAGATGAACTACCAGAGAAGGGAGTTAACATTTTGGAAGAAAATGACTCCAACTTAGGTGGGGCCAAGCGTAATCAATAGCACTGATCTAGTGGATATGGAGCTCCAAATCCAGCTTTTAAAGATTAAAAGGACTAGTCCAAAGAGGGCTCATATGAAGAGCAGTGTAATCCAATAGAGAATGGAAAAAATTCACCTAAAATATAACATTATACTAGAGTATGAGTTAGAGATATTGTGCCCTAAGCTAGGGCCATTTTCTTTTTTCCTCTCTAGCATAATTAGTTCATGCTCTAGAAGGAGAACCTAAAAGTTTGATTCATGCTACTTATGTTGGAGTTTGTCTGGGAGATGCTAAAAGCATACCAATTGATTATATAGCAAATTGCATCGAAAGAGATTCAAACGTCGATGGGCACCTACATGCTAGCTTAGGATAAGGGAATACAAATCTCCATAGGAGTACTTAAGCAAATTTACTCTATTGTGCATCAAGTTAGGTAAAACCACTACCATGTGACTACTAAGCCTACTATAAGCTTGTTCAATCACTATCCTTCTTCAATAAAAGCTGGAAACATAAAGCTTTTACTATTTCTTATAAGGACGAGGTGGGATTCCCTATGAAATGGGTTAGGAGGGATGATTAGGATGTGCTTATTGTGCTACCATGCTGGAGAAGGAGCTAGCCAAAAGACTTCAAGCTATGATAGAGGATCTCATTGACCTAATGAAGTTGATAGAGAAGCATTTCCCCCCCTCTGAGCCTTCTTCAATACTTATGTTTTTTAGCTTAAACTATATCTTGTGTTCTAGTGCATATTAATACTTTGTTATTTTATAAAGATGGACTTAAAAGCCATACATAAAAAAGGAAATGATGAGGCAAAAAAATGCCTGAGCAAACCAAGGAGCATCTAGACAACCCAAGGCTAGGGTAAAAAGGATAGCCAGATGCAAATGGGTTCAGGAAGAAGAGGAAACATCTAAGCCAATTACCTTCACAATTTCAAAGCCACCCACTATCATTAAGACAACGAAAGTACAAGAGAAAGGAGACGAACTACCACCCTCTAGAAAGGCCCAAGTGGAACAAGTAGAGTTGGACTTAGATGAGAAGTTTCTCATGCTTTCGAGGAATTTGAGCTGCTCCATTGATACTTAGGGCATTTTAAAAGGGAAGTATGAAGAATACTCATTCAGCCACCCAATGGTAAGTAAGACATTGGGAAGGATTTGTGTCTTTCCAAAGAATGAAAAAAAATTTCAAGCGTCTTACTAATAGGTAGCTCATAGATAAAGCTAAGATATTTAACCTCAAGGGAAAAATTTTAGGCTACTTTCAAAATAAGATAAGTAAAATTCAAATGCGAACTTGTTTTATTTGTGTGCATGAAACAGTAGTAGGGGCAATTCTCAGGCAACATTTAAAGTCTAATATTTAAAAAATTAATAATATCTTTGAACTGGATGACCAACTAATCAAGATGTGCAATAAACTGGCCACCCTAACAAAAGACCACCAAGATACCCTTTAATAGATACAGAAGGGTGTAAACTTCTTAATACCACTCAAGAGGTACTGAAGGCAGAAGAGGAGAAGAATGTCAAGCAGGTTAGCCATAAGACTGAGTTGTGAAGAAAGTCTTCAAGCTGAAGTGGAAGCCATAAAGAACAATCAAGTTCGAGGAGGAGATGAGCCTATGAAAACAAAAAGAGCAATAAGCCCAAGCACTAGCAAATAAAGAGATGGCCATGATATGGTTTAGCTGTAATGCCAAAATAAGACACGAGCTAGCCAAAGCTCATCTTGAGTTAGACATTGACTATAAAGGTGATATCCTTTTATGCAAGGATGATAAAGAGGAAGAAGAAAAAAAGAACAAGGTAGGAAAGAAGAGATAGATTTTTTATAACTCCTAAATAGTCTTACTTTTATAAAAATTTTCTAAGTAGTAAAAATATATTTGTTTCTTATACCTTATTAATGCATACTATTGCTTACCTTGTGCATTTGAATTATGAACTAGGACAGACAATGAGTGTATATAGTTGAGCTCTTAGCCTTAGAATAACTCTGAAATAATATGATGCATATAAGAAAACGAAACGTATAATATCAAAGTATTAAGCCAAATACACAACCAAACTTGCAATCATTTATTGAACCATTAAGTTTAAGCAAATTATCGACTTGGAAATCTTGAGTTGATTGTACATAAAGCCTCTAAGTATCAATTAAATCAGTTAGTCTATTTTTTAGGCGTTCCCTAGCCATAAGCTCAACATCCTTCCATGATGTATGAGGCTAATAAACTCGATACATACCTTACAAGATAACTTACAAAGAGGAGGATACACTTTCATGACATACAAGGCCAATCAACTCACTACATACCTTTAAAATAATTCATAGAGTGAAGGGTAAAAACCCTTTCACAATATTTAAGGCTAGTGAGCTCGATACATAATTTCATCAATTATATACTTAGTTAAATAACTTAGAGATATGAAAAAAAGAGGGAAATTACTCTTTTAAATTTAAATGAGATAGTATAAGGGTTGAGACCATGCTCGAGCTTGATTGCCTCAGAGAATAGTTAAGGTTGTTAGACAAAGTGTTTATTGAGAACATCCATATTCCATGTCTGAGGGATTGGCTTACCATTCATAGCTTTAAGTTTATAAGTTGTAAGCCTTACTATTGTAACAACTTTGAAAGAACCTTCCTAATTGGCCTCGAGCTTGACTATACCTACTTTGCCTTTAGTTACATTAGATAATTTTAAGACCAGATGTAACATCCCTATCCATATGTATTGGTATTATCACATGAACATATTCATTTCATAAATGATATGAAATCCCACATTAATATGTGCATTGGATAAATAATCATTTAGACATGTGAATTGTAGAAGCACAACAATGACACTTACACCGTTGCATTTGGGACACTTGAACATATATGTAGTGTTTGTATAGTTGCATGACAAATTGTTTTGTATTGTGTGCTTATTATAGCATCATAAATAATGGTGTTATAGAGCTTATTTTAAAGTATAAGGAACATCTAGGAATTAGTAGATGGATGGAAGTGCTTAAGGAGTGAAGATGAGGAACTAAAAGAGGAAAGTGAACTTCCAACCAATAGGAATGCAACACCATGATTTTGTCTTATTGCAATAGGCTTACAAGTGGAATTTTTGACCCATTAGGATCAAAATTAAGGGGTTAGATGTGAGTTATAGCAGAAGAGAGAGAGAGAGCTAAGGAAGAAAGAAAGAGAAGAAGAAAAAGAAGGAGAGAAAGAAGTGTTGACTGCCTAGGAAAGAGTCCTAAGATTTTCTAATTTTGGGAAAATAAGTAAGTTAATTTATCTTCTTTTTAACTGAAATTAACCTCTCATGACATGTTAATCATGCATGGTTAGTGAGAATTATGGAATAATTGAGATAGAGCTCTTGGATAAAAGTTGAAATCCAAGAGAACAAGAGCTGTTTGTGTTGGATTTTGCTGTTAGAGCAGGATTTTGTACCCACGATTTCATAATACTAGAAGAGGAATTAGGGAAAGTGCAAAATATGAAAGTTGTAGCTTTATATCCTATATAAGTGCGTATGAAACATTTTTGCTTGATTCGGTGTGTGTGAGGAGTTATGACTCCTTCATTAGGGTTGGTTCATAACTAACTGAGATGACCTCAGTCTTTCTGTTTTCTTATATTTTGATGGCCTTAAGTTTTGATTTTGACAAAGTGTGAAACATGAAATTTGTAGGGTTATATCTCCTCTAAATATCTGTAAAGCAATTTTGATTGATTTATTGTGTGGAAAGAGATATGACTCATGGATTGGGACTGACTCTGTACCCAGATGAAA
>CATIWR010114656.1:0-19039 GCA_949677035.1 Omphalea diandra
CTTGGGCTAATCCAAGTGTAACTCCTTGTTGCATGAATGCTCCAATTGCCTCCTTAAATTTCTTTAGCCTTCCTCTTGTGATTGGACCTTGAATTTGAAGTGGATCCTTTGCTAACCTGCCTTGGCTATTTGCATCAACAAGTCGGTCACAACGCCCCTTTTAGTTCCATATGCAAGTGCTTATTCACAAATGATATGCCACGTAATTGTTAAGAGCATTTAATTCTCACTTAGCCTGTATTCCCATGTAACATGTAACAATTCAATCATTCTCACTTGACTTATATTTTCATGTAACATGTAACAATTCAATCATATATACATGTAATAGAACATAATCATATTATTTTCATGTAACATGTAACAATTCAATCATATATACATGTAATAGAGTATAATCATATCATACAATTATCACATACACCCAATGAATCCAATTATTGTTTCTACTCACCTTTTGATGTGACCAACCTTTATGGTAGGGCTTCCTCAAAGTATTGAGATCCTACTGTCCCAGAATTAGAAAACCTTAGGCAACTCACTCTTCTTCCTCTCTTCTTCTTCTTCTTCTTCTTCCTTTACTTCTTCTTCTTCTTCTTCTTCTTTCCTTTGCTCTTTCTTTGTTTCTGGTGTATTCTATGGTTTACCCCTCAATTCTGACCCTAATTAGCAGATATGAATACGGTCGTTACATTTATTGGTATCAGAGCCAATATAAATACAGTCATTACATTTAGTGATATTAGAGCCATATGAGTTTTATCAAATGAATACGGTTGTTACACTTTAGTGATATCAGAGTAACATGATTTGTAAACATAATTGGTTGTTACATTTATTGGTATCAGAGCAAATATGAATACGGTCGTTACATTTTTCACCCACGATTTCATAACCCTAGAAGAAGGAATGTGTATAACTGAGTTCTCGATACATATGCATATCAACACAAAAGAGAAATGAAATAAGAGATGACTCTGATTCATGATGTATTCCATGTGAGTATGTTAAGGAAGTATCGGTCTGATCCTATATATATACTTAGGGATCCAGCGATAACAATTACAAATGATGTAAGTTACATTGAAGAACTAGTGGAAATCATCGGTTATAAGAGAAAACAATTACGAAATTGAGAAATTCCTTTAGTTAAGGTGTTATAGAGAAACTACTCGTAAGAAGAGGCTACATGGGAAACCAAAGAGAACATGAAATGACAATATCCATATTTGTTTATAGGTACTGAATTTCGAGGATGAAATTCTTTATAAGAGGGGAAGAAATGTAACATCTCTATCCCTATTCATTGGCATTATCACATGAATATATTGCCTTGATTGAATCTGCTTATAATAACCATTATCATCGCCGTATATACAGATGGCACCATATAAAGCACTATATGAAAGAAAATGTTGAAGTTCAATCTATTGGGATGAAGAAGGGATGCGTGTTTTACAAGGGCCAGAATTAGTGCAAGATACTATAAACGAGGTGAAGGTAATCAAGAGCAAACTTAAAGCAGCACAAGACAAATAAAAGAGCTATGCAAATCAAAATGGAACATCAAGCACCAACTGGAAAATTGAAACCATTGATGATTCCAGTATGAAAATGAGAAAGAATAACCATGGACTTTATATATGGGTTACCGAGGACTTTGAAGAAAAAAATAATTTAGACATTTGAAGACATGCTTCAAGCTTGTGTGATAGAGTTTAAAAGTGCATGGGATGATTGAAATGGTAAAACAAGGGAGACATAGTGATTTTGATATTTGAAATGATTCCTTGATATTGGGTTCTAGTATTTGTGTGCCTAATATTGAAGAAACACATAATGCTTTATATGCCATACATCCAGTAATGATAAAAATGTATAATACCATGTGATCTCATTTTTGGTGGCCTAAAATGAACAAAGATGTGACAGCCTATGTTGCAACATGTTTGACTTGTCAGCAGATGCAAATGGTTGTTACAGTTAGTGGTATCATGCCAGAAATTATAGTATGCCTCAACATCATTTCATTAATCATGCTTCATAATCATTTTATATTATATTAACCTTAACATATACTTATCACATTATTCATAACTTAGACTTTGCAGAGATTACAAAGAATACATGATATTATTAACATTTGCATAATACATTCATAACTCTTCAATATACATGCATATCATTATTGTAGGCCACTATGAAGAAACAATGTAATGCCTTAATAATATGATACATAACTTAAAACCATCATTCATAATCTTTAACCTTTAGCCATAAATCATGATATCAATCCTAAGGTTAACCCATAAAACAATCTATATGTGTAGAGGGTGAGCTCCTTGTGGGAAACTTAGTAAGGAAGTCATATTGTCTATATGCATGCTTACATGCCTTTACATGAATGCATCTATAACTACATGGCACATCATTTGCTTTACAAAACATTACATATATGGATAGTTAAGTCCATAGGAATCCTTACTTGGTTTACTTATCTTTCTCACACTAGAGAGTTGCCTCACTAATAATGTGTTGGCAGGAGAGTTGCCTTACCAATTATGTCTTTTTCATACATGAGAGGGTTTTCTCACTAGTCTTATCATACATGCATAATATTTCATTATTATCATACAAGTTTCAATCTTTGCGTAGCCAGCTATGACTATTTGGATTCTCACATCTTTCGTAAACTACACCCATATCACATGGCAATTAAAAATAACATTTCATTTCATGATATTTTATTTCATTCATACAAATGCATATGATTTTTATACTGGCATAATTTGGCCTACTATGGCATATATAAAAAATTTATGGTGCATGTATGCAATGGACATTAAAAGCCATGATAAAATCCCTCACCATTCATTATTAGCTTTAGCTCTTCCTTGCTTTGGCTTTACTCTATCTATCTCTTTACTTTAGCCATACCTACTCTTAGCTTTATCCTTAATTGCTCTTAATCATCTCACCCATACACATGGATAAGCATAAACATCCATTATGTCATTACTATAACAATTAAAATATGGTGAGCAACTCCAACTCATCCGTACAAAACATATCATATAGTATAATAGGTCAAAAGCCCTTATAAGGACAATGAAATCCTAAACATCAATAAAAAATGCAAATGTAACTTTCATTAACTATAGCTTATAACATATTCTCATCATTCATACTTAGCTCATTGTCACCACTTTGTTTTTATCTCACTCATAATATCAACATTAACACCACCATATAATTATATTATTTAATCAAAAATTTTTCCTAGCAAATATGGGCATGCCACATGTGTGAGATACACGAATCATTGAATTAAATGTGTTTTCCCTAACTTCCAGATTAGACATAAATTGGTTCCCCAAGCTCCCTTACCATAGTTTGCTTGAATTTGTTTAGAGAACTAAACACTTAAATGTGAACAGTAATTGAAAACAATGAGTGATTTGCAACATTGAAATTCAAAGTGAAAACACTTAAAAAATTAAAAGAGAATGCTTTGTATTGAATATTGGACATATTTACAATGAACATGATATTTACTGAATGATATTAATAATGAGAAATAAAGAATAATTTTGGTGAGCTTGATTTGTAAAAGGAAATTTAGTTAATGGGCAATGAATTTGACAAAATGTCTACAGAGTTGATGGAATATTGCCTGTGTTGTTGAGGAATTGTGTCTGTAGGATTGGATGTGTGTCCTTTCTTTTGTTGAGTGGCTTCCCTTTTATAGAGACCCAATGAGTAACCTGCATGTAAGCAAGATTGCACATTCTGGACTTTCTGCTTGGTGCTCCATGTTCTCCACTTCTCCCTATCTTTTAGTCACTTTCACGTAACTATTTCTCATGTTGCCCTGTAATCATAAATTACCTATCTATCTTTGTCCTTACTCTAGATAATAATTGTTACTCAATTTTCATTAAATAAAATTTATTTATTTATTTATTTCTCCATTAAATAAAAATCATTTAATTAAATAAATAAAAATTATAATATTAACTAATTTATCTAATGGGCTAGACTAAAATTATTGGGCTGAGTAGAAAAAATATTTGGGTACAAACAATGCCCCCTTGCATATGTATAACTTGACCTAATGGGTAAAATTGTACTTATGCAATTTTAAAATATCCACTATTTATTTTCTCTCTTTTAAAAGTTAAAGCTTTATTTTAAAGTCAAAGCCAAAAAATAAAGAGCTCAACTTATTTCCTTCTCTTTCCTGTAACCAACCCCTTTATCTCCAATAACCTCCATCTTGCCTTCTTCTTCTTCCTCTTTTTTTTTCTTGTAAAAGCAACCCATCTAAATCACACACCCAATCTCTTTTAAAAATAAAACGCCCATTCATAAATCCATTTTTTTTCAAATATCAACAACACCAAACCCATAAAATTGCCTCTCTAGTATCTTCCACTAATAATTTTCTCTCTCCAAAATCCAAAATTCACACAAAAGTCCTCTATTTTTCAAAAAATTTTCAACAACACCAACATTCCCATCAATTTCTTTTTCTTTTCTCTCCCACCTTTGACTATATGACTACTCTTCTTCATTTTCTCTTTTTTTTATTTTTATTATTATTAATTTTTTTTTTTGCAAATGACCCAACCATTTAGGTCTTAGTTAAGCTTATTTGGCTCTTTATTCTTTCATTCAAGTGTAAATCAACCTTTGATGGTTCGGTTCTCCTTTTTTATTGATTTCCACCAGCTTCTCTTAGTTTTCTTAATCAATGATGCTCTCAATCCTTAGTGCCCTCCAACCTTACTGCTCGTCAAAGCCCATCACTAAGAAAAAGATTCAAGAGAGGTTAGTATAATTTCTATATTTCTTAAGTTGCCAAATTTGATTTTTGTTTAGGTTTTGGCATGATTGTATTGAGATTGAAAACTTTTGCTCGGAGCTTTTGAATTTTAAAGAATGGTTATTTTCTCATAATTCACCAAAAATTTAATTTAATTGCTAAAAATCATTTGTCATTATTGAAAATTATCCAAACAACTTCTAACACATTAAATGAATTTATTAAGATAAAATTTGAATTAGTTGCCTATTCTTGACTTATTTTTTGCTAAGGGATCCTTGAACAACTTTGCACCATTCATATATTTTGCATAAGAACATGGCTTTGACAAGCCATATTTGACTAGGTTAGTCAAACCTAAGTCAAATGCCTCTTTTGATCTTGATAAAGAAGATCGATAGGTACTAATATCTTATTTAAGTGTTATTTTTATAGTTTTTAAGTTATGTTTTCATTGAAAGTTGGATGGAAGTCTAAATCTCTAGCATTGAGTAAGGCATCCAAATTCACGGTCAGGAACTTTTAAATTATGACTGCGACCTTGTAACAAGGATGGATTAACTTGGACCAGATGAATCCATAGAGCAAATCATAGCCACGATTTAACCAAGGAAGACTTGAATGTTATGAAGAGAGATTCACAGTAGTGTTTGCATTTTGAGTCATGATTGTAAATTTTTTTAGTTGAATGAAGGGAACAAAGTTTGCAACCATAGCATGCCAAGTATCCAAGATGACTGCTGGGATATCAAAATTCATGAGGGCGACAAACCTATCAAGACTATGAACCATGAAAGTATTTCTCTTCACCAAACAGAAGAATTCGTGGTCCTTGTCACGTCCAAGAAGGATCTTAATCGCAGCCTTGACTTTTGGTTAGTTAGTCAAATATAACGACTATATTTCTTAGAATGCCAATAGCAGCATGCCACATGAACTAGCCGTTAAACATAAAATAGGGTTCTCTACCACGATTTTGGTCTTTCTAGTGCAAATTGAAAATTTGCAATCACGAAATCAGTCTAATAGGCATTTAATGCAAAATTTGTCTAGCTTACCTTAGAGATTTAGGCATAGTTTGCTAGTAACATCTCTTTGGTAGTTGTTGCCTATAAATACTCCACCAAACAAACATGAATGCAAAAGAATTTCATTGATTGTAGCCAAACTTTTGCAAATTTACTTCACTTCTTATTATTTATATGTGAGTTATTATTATTAGGTGTAGGCATTAAACACTATTGTGATTGGGCTTGAGAGTTAGCTGAGCTATCAAAACTTTTATAATAAGTTAAAGTGTGAGCCTTGTAAAACATTTGAGTGAGGTTTTTGTGTGAGATTTGAAATACAAATTGTAGAGTTGTGTATGAGCCATTAAAACACATTGTACAAATTTGATATGAGCTTGGAAACATCACTTTGGGTTAGTAAGACACCCAATTGTGAAAAATTGGATAGTGGATGTAGGGTTTGTTAACACCCGAACCACTATAAATATTATGTGTTATTTCTTTCCACTTCTCATCCAATCTCCATTCACTTCATCTTTCCTCCAAATTTTTTAAATTCCCACTAATTTAGTCCCCCTCTTGGTGCTCAAGGGCTAATAATTCATAAGAGGTAATGAGCAACTCATACATACTGATCTAGGTTAGCATCTTTCTTAAGTATTTCACAATAGGATTGTCATTCTCTTTCTCCCTCACCATGAGTTCATACGTCTTCTTCTCAACCCTTGGTTCTTTAGTAACCTCCATGTCAGGGTAGTTTTTCGCATTTCAAGTTACATAGCTCACTTGTCTAGTTTTTTTTCTCTTCAACGCTCTTCTCTTATAGTTGAATCATTATCCCCCTTCATACCTCTTTTGTCTCCTCATCTAAACTTTTCTAGAGATTAATAGTGAAAACAACCACGGTCTCCTTTGAGACCTCCTCAATAGTGGTAATAACAGCTTCATCGAGAATTCTAGAATTTATTATTAATGTCCCTTAATTTGGTAGAGAAACATTATGGTAGTTTGGGAGAGGATTCACTCAGATGCTAGGCCTTTTATAATTTGATAAAATAATCATCCTATTATTGATGAGATCTTGAATCTTATGCCTCAGTCTATACCAGTCATCAGTATTGTGACATGCTCATTGATGAAAAGCAAAATAAGCATTAGTGTCATACCCCCTAGGTAGTGGATTAGGAGGTGGTCTTAATGCTTTTACAACCTCTCAAATGCCTTGGACAGTGACATAACCAACTAAGTGAACTGTCTTGTTGTCTTACTTTATTGACATCAACTTTCTTGTTTCCTTCAGCCTAAAGCTGAGACGGGACACCTCTTCTTCCTATGTACTTCCTTTTTGACTTAGATTCTAACTTTTCAGCCTGTAAACCTATTTCTCAAAGGTTTTCAAAGTTTATGACTAATATTTCCTTGATTATAGTACTAACACTAGGTGGAGCCCTTTCAATAATCATTTTGAATTGCTCTCTTTTCATAAGCCTTGTGGTCACCTCTTAAGCCATCTTTTTCTATCTTTGAATGCAGTCATTGAAGCTATCACCATTTTTCTACTTTAAAGACTCAAACTCTTACAATGTGATCTCAATATCTAAATTATAAGTGTAGTGCCTCTTGAAAGCTTTCATTAGTTCCTTCAAGTCTTTTTTAATAGTATTCAGCTGGTTGAAGTACCATGTCTTTGCAAACCCTTCTAATGTAATTGAAAAAGCTCTAACATAATGTCTATTGGGACCTTAGATGCCTTCATGAACAACATATATGAGCAAACATGGTTCTTTGCATTTTAGGTTCGTGTGAACTTCGAAAGCTTAGGTATGAAAAAATCAGTTAGAAGCCTTGTGAGCAAAAAATTCCTCAATGTCTATTCCCTTCTTGAAACCTTTATCACCCAAAGCCTTTTATATTTTCTTAATAATTTGGTGCAAAGTCGCCAAATCGAGGGTTTTCCTTCTCACTCTCAATAGGTTTGTCCAGAATAATAGTAGTACTTCCCACTTCGTTGGCAAGTTTGCTTTAATGATACTTTTTCATCACAAATAGAACATCATTAATCACTATAGGTTGGGGGGCCTCTACTAGTGCTTTCCCTTTGTCAATTTTGTTAGTAAAAGTCTTCCTTCTTTTTTAGAATCTCATTGACATACTTGTTCACCTTTTCGGTAATCCTCTCTTCCATCTTACATTTGAAGTCAACCATCATCTTTTCTAAGGCCTTGGGTGGTATGGTTGGCTCCATGATTACGTCAACGTTTTAGCTCAGACTCTATTTCTTACTTTTCCTAGCAAGTCAATTGCCCCTTCTCTTCCATGAGGATTTGGATGGAATTATGATGGCAGCAAGACAAAGGTTATCAGTATGATGCATAAAAGATAATCGATGTTTGTATACATGTTATGCATAAATCACTTTACAACAGATCCTTCTAACTTGTTCGTCCCACACATAAGGTCTAGTGGCTCTTTCCTAGGTGGGGTCTCATTCTTATACCATCATAAGTCAAAAAATGTATAAGGTCACCTCAGACCAAGAAGAGTTAAAGCCTCGAAAGAACATATACACAAAGGTACTAAAAGGAATAACCTTTTATATTATTTAAAGGAATATGTACATGAAAGGAAATATATCCATTTAAGGAAAGAGAGATGGACATAGAAAGTATTTACATTATGATGAGGAGCAATACACAAGAATTTACATGAAGGGGATAGTTACATCAAAAGGGGTAGGGTAACATTTGTGCTTACATTAGGGATATCTAACCATGTTCTTTGAGGACATTCACTCTTCTTTGAAGAAAAAGTGCAAACAAGTGGGGTACCTTATTCTAAAGTATTATTGGTTCCTACATACACCTAATGGTTGAGAGGATTATTGTAGTTGATGGGTCTCATAAGTTTAGAGGCTAGTTGTTGTAATCCCTCATTTGATATACTCGAAGGTACTAAGCTTGTGAGTGATGAATCCTTCTCACAATCTCATAAGCCTAAGTGGATCTTAAGTTTCAAGTTTAAAGAACCTTTTGTTTTTCTAAGGGTAACCTAATGCTCATGGTGAAGTGTGGAGGTTATATGAATGCAATGAACTTACTCAATAACAAGTTTTAAATATTAAAAGTGAACACGACATTAAACATGAAGTCAATTCTGAGTACCTAATAGAGTCCCCACTATGAGCGTCTCAGGTTTCGCTCAAACTAGTGGAAGCTTACCACTTGAACTAGTGAAAGCTTACCTGCGACTTTATCCTTTTATCGATAAATAGGGGATTAAGGGGATAGGGGTCTTTACATTAGTAATGACCCTAAGATGTGGTGCATGTTTAGACCAGTAGGGGATCCTTTTTAGGCCTTGCACAATCAAAGGCCACAAGTCAAAAGTTGTGGTCATTAGCAGACCAAATGTGGGATAATACATTGGTATTATCCCTAGGTAATGTGGAGTCACTACCTGACTTTGGTCGAGATAAGAATCTAGGAAAGATAAAATCTGAACCTAATCTAAGTCAATTAGAAGACCCATTTCATCTTCACTCTTTTAGAGATTGGGTTTAAAAATTGGGTACGACATGTGAAAGAGGTTAGGCGCCTGCAAACTGTTTGGATATTAGGATTGAACCTTTAAACATCTTTGATTCACTTTTAATATTTTAATCGAGTTATTGATTAGTTCAATTAACAGTCCTAAGCATCCCTATAGTGTAATTAAGCCAATCAAATCATTCCATCAATCAAAAGGGAAGGGGGATCATGCATTATGGTATAGAGGTCACCATGCATATCCCTACATCCATTTAAGCATAATCATTTCAAAGGGAGAGGGGGGGTTATGCATCATGGTATAGGGGTCATCGTGCATATCCATACACATCACAATCATCCATAATCATATATAATGATGGTCAAGACTAAATTCATGGTCGAACTCCAGTAAAAACACCTACACTTAAAGGAAAAGAATATGTTAGTAAGAGAAGGAACATAAGATAAACCAAATGAGCTCAAAACACAAAGAGGAAACATCACACATATTACCATCGCTACCATGCAAAGGTTCCTAAGTATGTGTCTAAGTCTATAATATCACATCCCAACATTATGTAAAAAGCATTAAAACATTAGAAAACAAATTTATGCATTATGATGGAGCAAGAAACCATAAACTCATAATGCATAACATAATGGAGGATCTTCAACGGCCTAATGATAAATCATTACAAAAAAGGTCCTAAGGTTGATAAACTCTCTCTCTTATTACTACAAAGAGTTAGGCATCCATGGACACTACCAAACATCAAGAAGGTTAAAATGTTAGTCAATGTGGTAGATTGTATGGCTAAAGTACTATTCATATGCTTTCAAGAAAAACACAAATCTAAAAAGAGCTCTTAATGTCCTTGGAACCCTAAATTCCTTCTTTAGTCATTACCTTAAAATAACCAAATCATAACTGAAATCATTATTAAATTAGAATGAAAGAACACAAGCATTAGCATAAGGTGAAATATGGAAACCATATAAAAACTCCACTTTCAAAGTGAATTGGGTCCTAGGTTTTTAGGCCTCATTCCATTCTTCCATTAGAGTCATAAAAGATCATAAAAAGTAGCATTAAAAAGGAGAAATCTGAGAAAGAAAAGGAAAATTTTTGAAAATTAATGCAGAAAAATAAGACTGTATAGCCTAATATTAAGACTGTACAATCCAATTCTTAGGTTGTACAGACTACATTTAAGTCCATACAACCCTAAGTTCTTAGGTTTTAAAAACAAAAAGAAAAGAGACGAAGAAGAAGAATGGGGGAAAAGGGGTTCCTCTAGATGCCTTTAAGTGTTTTCTTGCTCTCATAGGCTCACAAAGTCAATATTTCCCCTAAGAATGCAATGAGTTATGTAAAGTAAGGTACTAAAGCCTTAGTAACTACCTTAGGTATCAATGTGTTTTTAGGTTAAGTGTTTGGTTTTTGGAGAATTAGGGTTTGTGAGTTGATATTTCAATAAAGTAACATTAGGGTTCTTCAAGCCTTCCTTCACTCTTTAAATGGGGGTATGCATAGGTGATGAATGATTGTACAAAGCTAGAATTGGTTCTGGATGCTAAATGTCTATGTCTAATCATAAAGAAAAAGATGGATCTCATAGAAGTACAGTTTGTACATGGACTGTACAGCTAAGAATGGACTGTGCTTCCATATATCAGGGTTATATAGCCTTAAGGTTTAAAGGGAGTTCAGTTCTAGAAGGTTCCCCTACTATAGTTTAAGGTAAGGTTGTATAGCCCAGGGATGGGTTGTATAACCTTACTTCATAAGTTATGTAACCCATTAATCCTGACTAGCAAATTAGGCTTTGGTTTTGGGTCTTTAGTCTTAGGCTTGGTATTAGGCTTTTCCAAGGTTTCCTAAGGCCTTTTTTTCTCTTCTTTGGGCTTTCTCCCTTTATATTTTGATGGGTGCATTCAATGATTTTTATCATTGGGATTTGTATCCTAAGGCCAAGAGCCTAATGCTTATGGTACATTAACATAACATTCTTCTACATTTAATTTTGACATATTCTTCATTATTAAACCTTTAACGATATCATTCTTGCATGTTCATTAATCATCATTTCTTAGATAAGCATACTTATGCATGATAACATATACTTGTTTTCTCCTTATGACTTAGCATTTTTTACCTTCATATCTTTTAGTCATCTAACATCTGTCACCTTCACATCTCTTAGCCATCCTTTCTAACTCATATCATATCATAATTAGTCATCATTATATCATTAATAATTAGCATTTCATCAAATTTAGCCTCCTCATGCTCATAACTTCGGGATGGATTCCTTATTTATGAGATTCCCCTAAGAACCAAGTTTTGGGCCTTACAACATTGTCCATGACTTAGACTTTGTAGAGATTACTAAGAACATAAGATATAACTTAAACATTTACGTAATACATTTATAACCCTTTCAATATACAAATCATTATTATAGACGACTACAAAGAAATAATAAAATGTCTTAACATTACATGATACATAGCTTAAAACCTTCATGCCCTTTTAAGCTCATGGGAATCCCTACTTGGTTTACTTAATATTCTTTACACGAGAGTTTCCTCACTAGTGATGCTCATGGGAGAGTTGTCTCACTAGTCATGATATCTTACTGACATGTGCCCTCCACTTATCTCTTACACAAGAGTTTACTCACCAACCACATCATGCATGCATATCATTATTTGATACAATTCTTAACACTTGCATAGCTAGTTATGATTCTTCGGGGTTCCCACTTCTTCCTTGAACTACCCTTATATCACATGGCATTTTATACATAATGTTGCATCATGACATTTTATTTCAATTCATAAGAATGCATATGACTTTCATATTAACATATGATGGTCTATTATGGCATATACATTTAAACTCATAATGCATGTATATAATGGTTAATGAAAACCAACTAAAATCCCTCAACATTTATTGCTAGCCATTACTCTTCCATGCTTTGGCGTTGTTATTTCACTATCTTTTTGCATTAGCCATACTTGCTTTTAGATTTATCCTTACTTACACTTAATCATCTCACCTATGCATATGTCTAAACATAAACATTCATCACATTATTACTATAACATCTAAAATATGAACATATGACAAAAATGTAACATATACCATAGTAGGGCAAAAAGCCCTTATAAGGGCAATGAAGTCCTAAACATCAATCAAACATGTAAACATAACTTCCATTCTAACTCATGATCATGCTTCGTCCCTATCTCATTGTCACCATTTTCCTTTTATTTCATTCATAGTATAAACATTAACATCACCATATAATCATATAATAATCAATAGTTAGAATCCTTAACTCATTTCACAGTCATCAATCTATACTCTTAATTTTATCAACATAGTTAGAATCCTTAACTCATTTCATAAACATTTATTTATACTTCTAATTTTATCAACATTCTCATTTCTCATCATAAACCATCCGTGTACTCATTAAGACATTCATGCATAATCTTACCCTAACTAAATGAATAACATCTCCTCTTTTCATATATAACACTAATAATTAGGTCTAGAGTGTCAAATAATATCAAGAAACTCAATTTAACATAAATTCTCCTTATAAATATAATTAATTTACATGAAGACATTTATAAAACCCATTAAGGCATTAATATCTCTTTTAATTTAACTAAGGTGTAAAACACTATTTCAACCATAATTGTAATCTTAAAAATAAACATTAGATTCTAATCAACATATATAAACTCAATAATCATCAAGAAAGCTTGAAATCAGTTCATATGAATTAACTCCTTCCAAAACTTCAATTGAAGATAACATCATCAATCAAGTTATTCTAACACATAACTTCATCATCACCATCACTAAATAGTCTAAATACATCATAAACATACTTATTAAACATAAGACATGCATTTGTAAATGATTGAAGATGGAGAACTTACCAAAAAGAAGTATAAAATAGTGAACACATATGGAATAAGAGCTTTGAGAAAGTTTTTTTTATTTTCATCGCTACTAAAAACTAATGAAAAATGGAATTAGTCATGTTTTGGTAGAAGATTAAGAGAAAAGGGTGTAAAAAAAATACCTGAATATTGAAAATGATAAGGATTACCAATGAAACATTTAGTATTGGTACATATTAACTGAGTAACTGCATTTGTTTCATTAGTTTGGACCAGATTTTGTCTAGAGACAACTCTAGTGGCATTCAAAATATTATGTTTATCTATATCATTAACAAAATTGTCCCATCAACCTTTAAGTTGACAAGTAAACTAGATATTAAAATTTGAGCAATATTAGGGTCAAAATGACTTTTAGACCTATAAGTAAAAGTAACCATGACCATATCATATAAAATATTTAAAATAATATATTCACTTAATCCATCAATAGTCCATTCATAAATAGTATCACCATCATATCTTGATTGAACCATTGCTCCACAATCCTCATATTTGATATCAAAAGGCATGACTTTTGGATAAAAAATTTTTATTTTAGGAAAATTTTTCCCATATAAATTTTATTAATGGTAGTAGTATAATTTTTTTGAAATTGTTCTTCTAATCTTTGAATTTCTTCAAAATTAGTTTCTTCTTTTGTGATTACAAAAATTATTAAAGAAGGTAGTGCTTGAGAAGAAGCATTCAAAATTCGAATAAAATGTAGCTTTTTTTGGATTTTTTTGTAAAATTTATTTATCAAATCTTATTTTATAATATTCACAAATTTGATAAGGTTGAAAAAGAGGTTTTTAGGAATCTACAACAAGAAAATGAGAAGAGGAATGATAATTTATTTTAAAAGTGTCCTCAATTCTATTTAATTGAGAAGAAATAGTTTGCAAAATATGATTAGAATAATTAAATGGAATGTTTTTAATATCTCTTAAAGTAAGAGTTTTCTTATCATCATCCACAACAATTATCGTTTTAAAAAGGTGAACGAATAATATCTCTATTTTGAAAGTAATTATTACCTTATTAAATGGAGGATGAACTCCTCCAATAGTAGCATTTTAAGTTGTAATCCAAGGTTGAGAAATTCTTTCATTAACATTAATATCTTTAAATGGAAAATCAATTTTATTTTACTTGTAATACATAGAAAACCAACTAAAAGTGGAATATGACACTTAAAAGAGTTCATGAAATCATATTATTTTCCTTTTACCTCCACTTGTTGATCTTTATTAAAATTATCAGCAAATTAATTTATTCTCTCTCTATTATATTCTTGAGAGAGTTCATTCATTCTCATTTCTTTATTAATTGAAAATGTTTTTGAAATCATGTTTATAGTTGAAAATCCTTCTATTTGAGATCTTGTTGGAGATAGCCTTTCAAGATCAAAAGGGATAACTTCATTATTTTTGTTCTTAGCTAAACTTCTCTATAAATAGTTCTAGGAATAATATAAGTTATCCTATACATAGCGGGTCCAAATTAAATTCAAATTGACCCATTAGATTTTTCAATATTTTTAAAAGATGTAGATCTAGACTCAATTAGTCTGGGTGTAATAATATCATCTAGATTCTAAATTTCAGCTTGACTGAGTTGTTCACATCTCAATTTTTTAGGAACATGATCCTTATGTGGAGAATTATATTTAAAAACAATAGTTTCATATCTAGAAAATTTGTACTTAGATATGGGATTATAGTGGTAATAAACTCTCTAAATAACAACAATAGATTTATAATTATTTGCATAATCTATATTTTTAAGTTTAACAGTTAGAGTTAAAATATCGAAAATTTAGCCATCAAATAGAGATACTAAAACATTAAGGTAGCAATTAAAATAAATAGGACTATTAGCGAAATTAGATTCAGGCATAGCTAAAACAGAGTTTGAAAATGTTTTATGCCTAGCATCTCTAAGACATATAAATACTGAAATATCAAGACCAAGTCTGAACAATGGTTCACCGTACCAAAATGAATAAACTTATATTTGTCTATGTTTTAAAATAGCTTCAGGAGAAAGAAGTTGAATATTTCCATGTTCATTGTTTAAAAATATAATTTACTTAATAGCATAATTAGACAAAAAAATCAAAAGATATAATTTTATAAATCATATTTATTTGTTTCTTAGGAATTAACTAATTATGTAATTGATTTTCTATTTGAGTAATATTAACTTCTTAAGAATTTAAATCAACATCAAAAGAAAAATTATCCATAGCAATCAAAGACATAGAATATGAGAAAGAGGATGAGGATGAATCTTAAGAAGAGAAAGTTCTAAATAAGTGATTCAGTACCTTGGGGAAACAAACTTTGTTATGTTTGAGGGACCATCTAGTGGGACCACCAAAACTTTAAGATTAAATGGCTGACCAATACTGAACAATGGCTAACCAGTACAAGTGCAGCATAGATGTTTCTCAAGAGTTAGTAAAACACTATTCAAAGCTTTGGCTCTAATACTAGAAGGAACAAACGCTATATAAGAAAAAGAAATTTTGAAAATTAAAGATTTTATTGCTTTAAAACTTTTATTACAAAGAGCAGGGTATTCATAAAAAGATTTCTACTTCTAATTTGAACTCCACCTTGAGATTACTGATAGGTATAATTTTTGCATATATATTTGGATATACATTAGGAGGATTTCTTATTTTCATAGTTAGTTTATTTTGGAATTAGTTTATTTTTTGGTTGTTATATTTTAGTGCAGGATGTTTTTAAGGACATGAAATTGTGATTTTTAGCAGTGTTGCACAACCTGTGGTTTAGATAATGTATTAAATAGAGAAGTTGACCAGGTATTAGTAGCAAAACGTATCTAACAAAATGTGTGTGTGCTGCTGCATGGGCCATGACACGGGCTTTATGAGTCGTCATATCTAGAATTTTAAAAGTAATTTCAGTTCACTTAAAGAGACACATGATCTAGTCCAATAGAGAGACCTAGATAAAAAGGAGCAACTTTGAGAGAGAAAATGGATCCAACCTCTACAACAATTTTAAAGAAGATTTTATGAAGATTGGAGAGCTTTTCTATTAGGGTTTTCATTAATTAGAATAGCAAGGCATTTTCTTTTGAAAATTCTTCTACTTTGAAATTGATGAATTCTTTGGTTTTTTTATTCTTTTTCTTTTATGCTAAACTAATTCTTCAATTCTAGTAATTAGGGTGAAAATTCTATATTTATTTCATGAATATATAAAGTAACTTTGCTTCAATTTTATGACAAGTGTCTTAATCTAATGTGTTTGAGTTTAATTGATCTTATATGTATAATGGCCACATATATGCAATGCTTGAGACTCCAGATGATGGAGTGAAAGTAGAAGTCCAAGTTTAGTCCTAACATATTAGACTAGGTGATTGAGACCATGAAAGTAGGCTTGACCTTTAGAGATATTAAAGGATTATTTATGAAACTTAATGAATTTTTATTGAATTTTGTGACCATGAAAGTAGACATAATTTCAAAAAGAATAACTCAATATTTCTTAAAAGAAAGTATTGGAAAATTAAGAAAATTCATCTTCAAGAATAACCTAATCACAATTTAAATAATTTTGTTGATTTAATTATGGAATTGTATTATGGTGGACTTGAATTCCCTAGAAATCATTATTATAAGAGTTTTTTTAATTCAATTTTAGTTTTGTTTAATTATTCTTGCAATTTTAGTTTTTGGTTATTTTTCTTCTTAATAATTTGGTTGCTAGATAATAGAAAAAATTAAGACTTTATTGGTACATGTGTGGATCTATCCTCATGTGAATAAACTTTACTTATCATTATATTACTTGGGCAATTTGTGCACTTTCAAGGGTTACACACTCAACACTTACATAAAAGGAGCTTGCATAGACAAAAGTTCATACTCATAACATAATGAAATTTGGACTTGAAATAACGTAAAAACCATAAACTTTATAATTGTTCTTTAACAATGCAATAGTTGACAAAATAGTTTAAGCAAATTTAAATGATCCTTTAATAATAGAGAATAAAGTAGATTCCTTCAATAATTCAGTAGGTGGCAACTCATCATAGCTCAATTATTCCATACTAATCATATCCATTTTCTTATGCAAAATCCTTTTGAGATTTAACATTATCTGCCAAATCAAGGCCTTCATCAATAATTCTTTGGATTGTTGCTTAGAAGTGGCAGTTGACAAAGTAGCTTAAATCTTGCTTTTAGTAGTTAAAAATTCTAATTAGGCTAGATTAGAATGAGGAAAGATAGTACTTTTCGGTTTTAACCAATTTAATACTATTTCCTTGCAAGCTTAATTAGTCATAAAACTTGTCCACCATTTTGCTTTAAAATTTCTCCATAACATGGGTATTCGATGATGCATTGACAATTCTTTAGGACATTGATCAAATTGCTTATAATTCAAAGACAAGATCCATGGTATTCCAAAAATAGTTGTCAATGACAATAATGGGTTTTGAGAAAATTTTATCTTGGATTTAAAGGATTCAAATCCTTCCTTTACTCTAGACAGAGCCATTTCTATCATCTATCCAAAATTATTCCAACAATCTTGAAATCATAATGGGAAACTAACATTTGTTCCTTTAATAAAGAAAAGAGAGCCAAAGATAGTTAAAGGTTCTCAAATAAAAGGTATTATACTAGGTTATTTGGTAATCTAGATAATTATAGGTTCTAGGATTAAAGGATTTTGAGAATATTTTTTTATGTAAATATTTTGCTTGTAATATATTGGAGAAAAGAATTTGAAAATTTTGCACTTAGAATAGGACTTTTTTTATGGGTCTTTATTATCTATAATATGCTCAATTTCAACCAAGCCAAAATCAACCAAGATAAATTCATAAAATACTTGAGACTTTACAGGGTGAGTAGGAAAGAAATAAGAATGGTAGGGAAAATTCTCTAGATTATTTCAAAAATATTTCCTCCCATATACTTAGGTTTTAATAAATAAATAACCAAAGGATTAGGTTTTTGACAATAGGGATAAGATTCTTTTGTTGTGGAAGATGAACTCCTAAGTTGAGAATAGGATTTTGGAAAATTATTGGCTGAGGATTTAATCGGAGGAAAACTAGCAAAAGTAGGTACTAGATGTAACATCCCTAGCCACATTCATTAGCATTATCACATAAGTATATGCATTAGATAAATAATCATTTAGAAGCACCATTGCATTTGAAGACACTTGAACATATATGTAGTGTTTGCATAGTTGTATGGCAAATTGTTTTATATTGTGTGCATTATAATATAATAAATAATGGTGTTTTAGAGCTTAACTAAAAGTATAAGGAGTATCTAGGAATTAGAAGATGGATGGAAGTGCTTAATGAGTGAAGAAGAGGGACTAAAAGCAAAACTTTTAACTTTCAACCAATAGGAAACCAGCCCCAATCTTTTAACTTATTTAAGATAAAAATACAGACCATTAGGGTCAGATTTTGAGGGAAAAAACGTGGGTTATACCAGAAACAAGAGAGAGCAAAGGAAGAAGAAAGAAAGGAAGAGAAAGAAGAAAAAGAAGAAGCAGAAAAGAGGGAGACGAGTGAGCTGCCTAGGGTTTTTCAATTATGGGACAGTAGGTAAGTAAATTTATCTTCTTCTCAACTGGAATTAACATCTCATGACATGTTAATCATGCATGGTTAGTGAGAATTTTGGAGTAATTGAGGTA
>CATIWR010114665.1:0-10460 GCA_949677035.1 Omphalea diandra
TTTGGTGGAATTTGGGTATAAATACTCCACCAAGCATTAAGAGCATAGATTAAGAGAATTATTATCAAGAGATTTATTGTCAAGAAATTTATTATCAAGAGAAAAAGCTCTCAATCTTTGCTACTCATTTATTTCAATTTTCTTTGTAAAATTGTCAATTGTTGGGTGTGAGCATTAAACACCAAATTGTAAGGTTGTGTGTGAGCCCGCAAAACACACGGTTGTTAGGTTGTGTGTGAGCCCGTAAAACACACGGTTGTTAGGTTGTGTGTGAGCCCGTAAAACACACGATTGTAGGTTGTGTGTGAGCCCGTAAAACACACGGTTGTAAGTTGAGTGTGAGCTTGTAAAACACTAGTGATTAAGTGAAATACTCAATTGGTGAATTAGGGAGTGGACGTAGGGTTGGTTAATACCCGAACCACTATAAATCCCTTGTGTTCATTATTTTCATTATTCTTCCCCTCTTCTTTATTTTTAAATTTTTATACACCAATTCAACCCCTTCTTGGTGCCAAGGGCCAACATTTATATTAAAAATACATAATATAAATTCTTATATTAAAAAATTTAGGTTAAAATTATTTACTGATAAATTATTTTTTAACTTTATTAGTAAAATAACTAGAAATTAATTATCATTGGTTCAAATGAAAAAAATTCTTAAACCAAAGAAATTTAGAAAACTATAATATAGGACTGGAAAACATAAGAGGGAAATTAAAATTAAAATTCAATATTATTGGTTTTAAAAAATAAGCGATTCTTCATAATAATCCTTAATAATATAAGAAAAGAATCAAAACAAAAAATTTGATGAAATTTTATAATATTAAATGACTATTGATAGAAAAGGAAAAAAATTAACAAAGTTAAAATACTATTAATAAAATGTAAAAATAAGAAGCTCTTAATATTTGTTAAATTTTTTTATTTATAAGAAATAATATATAAAAATAAATATTATCCATGAAATAACACAAATTATAATTACTACTAATAAAAAATAGTAAAATAAAGATAAGTAAAATAATCACATCCACAGATATCATGTATCCGATTTGACTACACCACCATGGCTTTCTACATCTTCCAAGTAGTTGTGGACCACCACCAAAGCTAAGATCCAGAAAAAGAATGCATAGGGGCATTCTCGTCTTTTTCTCTCAATCCTTTTTATTTATGCTGAAGACTTTAACTACTGGCACATGAGATATTTTGTTGTTTGCACAAAAATAAAATCATTGAAAGTCTTTATTTTAAGAGAGCACTGTTCTATAGACGAACAGGATCTGTTCTATAGGCTCTTAAGGAGACAGGAATTCACATCTAGTGGATGAAATATGACCGTGTGATCAGAGCGTGCTTAACGGCAGGATGTACTCTTCTTTGGGTGCACGAAGGCTGTAGAGGATCATTCTCGGTTAGCTATAGCCTGACTGGGATGGTCGCACGGTTGTCTGACAGACTTTAATTTTCATTTTTCTTTTGTAAGGCTCATTTTTTATTTGTAGAACTTATTTTGCGTATAAATTATTATTTTTTGACAATATATTTGATTAGTTGTAAGTTTCGGTAGTAATTTTCTTTTAGTTTTAATTGTCCAAGTCTTGACTTTAATGCATTTTAAACTTTTATATCATGAATCTTGATTTGAAGGACTAAATTAATTTTATGTCCGGTTAATTATTTTTTAATTTAATATTATACATGTAAAAGTATAGTTTGGTGAAGACTACTGATATTATAATAAAATGTTGTAATTAATAATTTATCGTTAGATTAGATAAAAATTATTATTTATTATTAAATTAGATCACATTACTTGACAGTATTATTAAATCTATTACTTTAGTTATTTAATTTTTTTATCAAATAATAATATTTCTTATTATGTATTTTATTTTATTTCAATAAAAATGAATATGGATACTATATTTAAAGATAAAAAAATTATTTTATTTTATTTTATTTCAGTATTTTGCTTCTTCAAAAGAGTTAATATATTATTATTCAGAGAAATAAAGTTTATTATAAATGATGCATTATTTTATTTTTATTTTAAAATTTAAAGAATGAACTCAGCTTCAGCCATGGAGAGTGAAACAACATGTTGCTTTTTATAGGACCAAGATACAATATACTCTCATTTAAAAATAAAATTCATTTAATCTCTGTTTAATAATTATAATTATCAAATCGATTAATTAAATTCAACTCTTCATTTTCAATTTATACCAAATAATTATACAATTAAAAACTTTCAACATTTAAATCATTTAATGCTTAAAATTCAGTTTTTAAATTTTTAGCACTTAATTTTTAGTCTTACCAAACACCATTTTAGACAAGGTTCATTAAAAACAAAATTCATTGATTAGTTATCATTTAAAATACTCTAAAGACCTAATTATTACATTTTATTTGGATAAATTTTTATTCAAATATATTTATCCATCTAGATATCTTCTCTTAGTAATTTAGTTAAGTTGTTCAATTAATAAGGAAGATTTACATCGAATATATACTTTTAATCACCTGAAGACACATTTTGGTGCATTAGGTGGAATAATTAAAAATTACAACGCGCATCAAAATATTTATAGACCTTTTTTGTTTGGTAGAAAATATTTTTTATATTTGATACATTTAGCAAATTTAGTTAATAAAAAATATTTTTTCAATCAATAAAAAACTAATTTTTCAATCAATAAAAAACTAAGTCATTTTAAAAGAGGAAATTTTTTTTTAATTAATAAAAAACTAAGTCATTTTTAAAAGAGGAAATATTTTTTTTATAAATTCAAATAAAACCAAGTCATCGTGAACATGGTTCCAAGTATGCTTTCAGAGAAGAAGATTCCAAAAACTTTTTGGCCAGAAGCTGTGAATTGGACAGTGTATATTCTAAACCGAAGTCCTACTCTAGCAGTGAAGAACATAACTCCAAAGGAAGCTTGGAATAGAGTCAAGCCTTCGGTTGTTTGGCTGCATGTCACATGTTCATGTACCTGATGTCAAGAGAACCAAGTTGGATGACAAAAGTTTTACTTGTGTACTACTGGGAGTTAGTGAAGAGTCCAAAGCTTATAGGCTATATGATCCAATGGTGAAGAAGATTGTAATTAGCAGGTACGTAGTTTTCGAAGAGGACAAATCATGGGATTGGGATAAGAGCCATCAAGAACAGGTGGTAGCTGCACTGGAATGGGGAGATAATGAAGAAAATGCTGCTGCAGACAATGACGGTGATGTCGAAAGTGAAGATAGAGATGGTACAGAAGAGGTAGGGGCTGTCTCTCCAAATCCTCTAGATGAAGAGAGTTCACCTAGTTCCGATGAAGAGAGAGTTAGAAGGCGATCGGTTTGGATGAGAGATTATGAGTCAGGTGAGGGTCTGTCCAAAGAAGAAGATGAGACTAATCTAGCATTGTTTGCATCTGCAGATCCCATTTATTTTGAAGAGGATGTGAAAAGTGCAAAGTGGAGAGCTGCTATGGATTCAGAAATAAAATCCATATAAAAGAATGATACTTGGGTGCTAATCGACATACATCCAGATGCAAAAAAATATTGGTGTCAAGTGGATTTACAAAATAAAGCTTAATGAGCATGGACAGGTAGACAAGGACAAAGCACGCCTTGTAGCAAAAGGCTATATACGCAGCAACTTGGACGATTTACCAACTAGATGTGAAATCAACCTTTCTCTGAAATTAGAAATTTGAATTGAAAAGGTAGATGTGGAAGAATTGGTTTGAATTAACTATTGTTAAAATGTTGAAACTAATCAAATAAATAATTAAGTTCAAACCATTATATATCTTTTATATTTTATGTACTTTTTTAATATGAGATTTTAACTATTAAGACTTTTTCTCAAGTGAGAAACTACTCAATTGATCACTTGAAATTGCATTTATGTTTTTGAAATTGAAATTGAATGCAGCGGCAATACCGGACATGATGTTAACACTGGATATCTAGACGAAAAACCAGATGACTAATAGAAACTGCTTTATACTTGTTCTAATATCATATTAAGAAATTGAAAATTTTAATTGAAAGGGTAGAGGTAACAAAAATTAGATAGTGGTTAAACATGTGAATAATTAGGTTAAAATGAGTTTGGATCATTTATTGCTATAAAATTAGAACTAACCAATTAGGTAGCTAAATTCAAATCATTATATATCTTTTATATTTTATACACATTTTCAATGAGATTTTAACTTTTAACACAAACTGATGAAAGCTTTATATAGACTCAAACAAACTCCATGAGCTTGGTTTAGTCGCATAGAAGTACACTTGGTGATGAAGGCTTTGAGAAGCGCCACAATGAGCATAGCTTGTTCTTCGAAACAAGCAAAGGAAGTAAAATTTTAATTGAGTTTTTATGTTGATGACCTCATTTTTACTGGAAATGATGAACTAATGTTTTATGAGTTCAAGAGATGTATGATACGTGAATTCCATATAACTAATTTGGGAAAGATGAAAATGGGGTCAAGGTTGATCCAACATTCTTCAAGCAAGTGGTAGGGATTCTCATGTATCTAATAGCAACTTGACCTGACTTGGTGTTTGTAGTGAGTTTAATTACTCGGTACATGGGGCAGCCAACTGAGCTTCACTTACCGATTGCAAAGAGGGCGTTAAGATATTTGAAAGACAAAGATAGATGTTGGGATCTTCCACAAGAAAAGAGGGAATGATAAATTGGTTGCTTTTATCGATAGTGACTATGCCAGTGATTTGGAGAGTAGGAAAATTACATTGGGATATGTATTCATGTTGAGTTCTAGAACTGTGTCTTGGTCTTCTAAAAGGCAGTCTGTTAGTTTCTCTGTCCACAACTGAATCTGAGTTCATTCTTCAAAATTTAAAATAAAAATAAAATCATGCATCATTTATAGTAAACTTTATTTTTCAATAATATATTTACTCTTTTGAAGAAGCAAAATATTGAAATAAAATTTTTTTATATTTAAATATAGAATACATTTTTGTACTATTCACAAGACATATATCATTTTATTGATCTTGAATCTGAAAAACTGAGTATTATCCATGTTCATTTTTATTGAAATAAAATAAAATACATAATAAGAAATATTATTATTTGATAAAAAAATATTAAATGAATAAAATTTAAAGAAATAAAAGAGATAATAAAAAATAAAGAAACAAACCAAAATAAATAAGTAGAGCAAAAATTAGAGACAACTTTAATTTTTTTAGTTTTATAGATATCTCATAATCATAATAAAAATAATACTGTAAATTATATATTTAATAATGTCGTCAAGTAACGTGGCCTAATTTAATAGTAAATAATAATTTTTATTTAATTTAACGATAAATTATTAATTATAATATTTTAGTATAATAACATAAATGATACAGTAACTTTCACCAAAAATACTTTTACATGTATAATATTAAATTAAAAAGAATTAACCGGACATAAAGTTAATTTAGTCCTTCAAATCAAGATTCATGACATAAAAATTTAAAATACACCCAAGTCAACAATTGGACAATTAAAACTAAAAGCAAATTACTACCAAAACTTACGAATAATTAATAATTTTTATGCAAAATAAGTACTACAAATAAAAATTGAGCATTACAAATGAAAAATGGAATTTAGAGTCTGTCAGATAACGGCGTGACCATCCCGGTCCAGCTTAAGCCAACTGAGAACGATCCTCTACAGCCTTGTTTCACCCAAAGAGTTTCATCCTACCGTTAATCGCGCTCTGATCACAAGGTCTTACTTCATCCACCAGACTTGAGTTTCTGTCTCCGTAGTGCTAAAGGATACAAAACTACAAACCTATGGAACAGATTCTGTTCAAGTAGGACGGTTCACTGTCTCCTTCTTTAGCTCTAACTTAAAGACTTTAAACGTCACATTTATTTTCGATGTGGGATGGTTTTGTTGGTGTCCAAACAAATAAATATCTCGTGTGCCAATAGTTAAAGTCTCCAGCAGATGTAAATAGGAATGGAACAAAAAGACGAGAATGCTCCCTATGCAATCTTTGTGTGGATCCTATGTTTTTCTTAGATATATGGTGGTGGTCCACAGACACTTAGAAGATATATAAAAAGCCATGGTGCTGTAATCAAATCCGATACTTGATATCTTTGGATGTGATTATTTTACTTATCTTTTTTTTTTTTTTACGTAAGCAATATTCACTCTTGATTTTACTATTTTTTATGAGTAGTAATTATACTTTGTGTTATCACATGGATAATATTTATTTTTATATATTATTTATTATAAATAAAAAATTACAAATATTATGAGTTTCCTATTTTCAAATTCTATTAAGAATATCTTAACTTTGTTAATTTTTTTTTTCCTTTTCTATCAATAGTCATATTTTAATATTTTTAAATTTCATCAAATTTTTTACTTCGATTCTTTTCTTATCTTATTAAGGATTATTATGAAGAATCTCTTATTTTTTAAAATCAATAATATTGAATTTTAATTTTAATTTCCCTCCAATGTTTTCCAGTCTTATATTAGAGTTTTCTAATTTTTTTTGGTTTAAGAATTTGTATCATTTGAACCAATGATAATTAATTTCTAGTTATTTTACTAATAAAGTTAAAAAATAATTTATCAGTAGATAATTTTAACCTAAATTTTTTAATATAAGAATTTATATTATACATTTTTAATATAAAGTGTATTTGGAAAGTTCATAAATGATTATTATTATTTTTTATGATTCCTACGAAAGTGATTGTTAATTTAATTAGTCCACTCTTGACGATAAGAACATAAAATCAATAACAAAAAAAAAAAAAAGAGGTTCATTAGAGAATAAATCATTATAAATATTAAGCTTTAGAAAAGAGATTGAGAAAATAAAATGATATAGAAGCTATGTTTAAGGTTAAATATTCAATCAATTTGATTTTTTGCTAAAAGTAAATAAATCAAATTTTATGTTTTAAAAATCAAATTGAATCAAGTTTAAAAAATTAAATAAATTATGCCAAATAAATCAAACTTATATATATTTATAAACTGAACCAAATCGAATTTATAAAATTTTAGTTTAATTTGATTTGCTTGGATTAAATTACATATATTTTAAATTGCTTCATTTTAAATTAATTTGATTTATTAATAATTTTGATTTATTGATTTTCTATATAAAAAAGCAAGAGAAAATGGAAAAATAAATTTTTTAAAATTAAAATCGAATTAAATCGATTTATACTGAAAAATTAAACCAAACTTCTAAAATTATTGACTTGATCAATTTATTTGATTTGATCGAGTTTTTGCTCACCCCTAATTGTGTTCATCTATATGTGTTCATCTAATTGTGTTCATCTATTTTGACAACACGAATTAGAAATGATAATGGATTGAGTATGAATCGAATTTCACAAAATTTGTATTCAGGCCAATTAGCAAATTGAGTACTATCTTAAAATATTTTTATGTAAAAATACGTTTAGTATCATTTTAATTTCAATTATATTCGTAAATTATTTTTTATTTATTTTAATTATTAACTATATTTTAAAAAAATTATTTTTAAACTTACTATCTCTGTCCCCATCCAGCTAGGAATCAAAGGCAGATCAAAATGGCGGAAAATTTTTTTTAGAGCATAGTTGAATTATTATTTTTCCATAATTTTGTATTAATGAAAAATTTAGAGTTTACGTGCTTTCATTAAATATTTACAGATATTCATATGATATTTTCACCATAATAGTATTTTTAAAATATTATTGATTTCTAAATCTTTAAGAATTGAACTACAATACATATTTAGTCCCCTCAATTAATAAAAATAATATTTAAATTGCTTTTTTATATAATTTTCCTTTCTAAATGAGTAATAATTATTATATTTGGAATAATAAATCCTTTTTCTAAATATTAAAATATCCTTTTTTTTATTTACTTTTTTAAACCTTCTTCTTCACAATTAGCAACCCTGTGCTTAGTTTGTTTTGAAATAGGAAATCTCTTCATTGGGAAATTCATCCATCTTTTCATTTTTTTAACCTTTTATTATTTTCTTACTTTTTTGTTTGATATTTCCTAATATGTAGCTAATTAACAATTAATTTCATTAATTAACTAAAAAATAAAATCAAATATGATAATATGATATTTTAATTCATTTTTGTTTTTTTATGATTTTAGTAATAATAAATATTTATTTGTCTCAATTAATTGAAAAATTAATATAGAAAATTTAGCAACACAATATTTTTGATATGCATCTGAAAATTGCTCAAAGATTCTTTATTTTAAAATTTGAGAAGTCAATGAGAGATTTTCTTTGATACTGTGTCTCTGATTGCGGAAAATAATTTGTCTATTATTTATCTAATTACTTTATTTGTTTTAAAAAAGGATATCATCTTTTATTTTTATATTATTTAAGAAAATATATTTAATATTTTTCCAACTTACAATTTATATTACATCTTCTCATCTATATTTTCAATTATATTTAATGAGAAAATAAATATATTTTATCTAATTTAATAATTAATGAGGGTAATTTAGAAAAATTGATTATAAATAATTTTTATTTAAAAGTGAACACATATTTCGAGATATTAAAAAAAATAGTGAATAACTTTTTTGAACCAAAGAGAGTACATAGTTTGAAATTGGAGAGCATCATATATTTAAATCTAATATTTTTCTTATTCTGCTATATTAAAATAAGCTAACTTTTACTATAACATGCAATAGTTATTTTTTTTCCTATTTTAATTTTATTGCTAATGAAAAAAATATTTTACTCTCCAAAGCAGTAGATGATAAAAAGGCTACAAATTTTGTTATTAACAGCCATCAATTTTTTTTTAAACGGTCACTAATTTGTTTTGAGTTATGAATATTGTATTAAAATTTAAATCATTATGCATAACAAAAATTAAAAATTATTATTTTAATAATATATTTATTATAAATATTTAAATTTATTAATATTTGTAAATATATTTTAATTAATATATTAAATTATAATTATATATATTTTGAACTTTCTTAAATTATAATTATATAGGGCACATATTATCCATTAATATATAAACATAATATATGAAGTCAGAGAAAAATTGGAGTCGAGGAATGAGGCAGGCTAGCAGAGTTAAAACCATTCCCACTTTGCTATCACTGGCAGTGGCAGGGCAAATTTGTTATATCTAATTATTATTTTTTATTTTTCCGATATTATGCTAAAAAATAATTCTATGCTATGTGTCTGCTCTAAGTAATCCATCTTTTTATTATCATAATTCCTAATCATAGATCCCCAAAACATTTATTCTTAGAGGTAAGCAACTTTTGATTTTAACCGAAAAAAGGAAAAAAAAATGATTTAACTGAATTAATTTGATTGTTTAGTTTAATTTGATTTTATGTTTTAAAAGTTAAGTAATTTTATTTAATTTGATTTCATGATTTAATATGTAAATTGAATGAACCGATCAAAATATAATAAAATCAAGTTGAATCAATTTAAATTAAATAACATTCAAATGAAATCTAAAACTTAATATTTATATTAAAAATTTTTAAAAATTAATTCAAATAGAATTCAACCAATTACTACCAAAACTTACAAATAATTGCAAATGAAAAATAGAATATATAAAAAATGAGTATTGCAAAAAGTTGTGCAGTCTGTCAGACAACCGCGCGACCGCCCCAGCTAGAACTTAAGCTAACTGAGAACGATCCTCTACAGCGCAGATTCACCCACAGAGCTCATCCCGCCGTTAATCACGCTCTGATCGCACGGTTACTGTTCATCCACCAGACTTGAGTTTCTGTCTCCTTAGTGCTTAAGGATACAGAGGTACGAGCCTATAGAACAGATCCTGTTCAAGTAAGATCGTGCTCCCACCCCTTCTCTAGCTATGATATAAACACTTCACGGTTCTCATCCATTGTCGATGTGGGATAGTTTTATTTTTGTCCCCCCACCTAAATATCTCGTGCGCCAATAGTTTCACTCTCCAGTAGATATAAAAGCAATGGGCAAAGAGACGAGAATGCCCCTGTGCATTCTTTTTCTGGATCTTGTATTTTTCTTAAATGTGGTGGTGGTCCACAAATACTTGGGAGATATAGAAAGCCGTGAAATCCGATGCTTGACATCTTTGGATGTGATTATTTTACTTATCTTTGTTTTTTTCTTTTACGTATGCAATATTTATTCTTTATTTTTCTATTTTTTATGAGTAGTAATTATAATTTCTGTTATTCCATGGATAATATTTATTTTTATATATTATTTATTATAAATAAAAAAAATTTACAAATATTATGAGTTTCTTATTTTCAAATTTTATTAAGACTATCTTATAACTTTGTTAATTTTTTTTCCTTTTCTATCCATAGTCCTATTTTAATATTTTAAAATTTCATCAAATTTTTTATTTTGATTCTT
>CATIWR010114682.1:0-18240 GCA_949677035.1 Omphalea diandra
CATTATTCTATTGAAATTGATAATGATATGGATTTATGTTGTAATTGAATTTTGGGTTAGAAGGTTAATTTGTATTTTATTTTATGAAATGAGTAATGTTATAACATGATAAATGTGTATGCACTCAGTTATTTATTTATGTGATCACACCTTGAATGTTAGGTGGTACACAAACATTAATATTTTACTATGCTCGTTGGAGACATTGGTGTGTTCGTGTATGACTATGATTTGCGCTCTGAGCAAGTAGACGTCTTCGTGCCCATACTTGGTAGGGTCAGTAAATTGCATAATTAAGTGCATATGTCATTTTGTCAATATGTTTTATTGATTTTACAGTTTATTGAGAATTTTGATTATTTTATTTTGGATACAAAAAAATTGTGAGTATCATAAATAATAAAGTTTTATAAATTTCACTTGTCTAGCAAGATAATTATTTTATGATCACTTAGAGATTTTAGGAAAATATTGATAAATATGTTATTTTGAAGGAATTTCAAAATTGATTTTTGTTATTTATACAGTTTATTAGTATTTTTAATTTTAGTAAAATATTTGATTAAAAGTTTGATTTATATATATTTTGTAATATACTCTTTAGTATTGATTAGTAGCTCACTAAATTTTATATTCATTATTTCACTCATTAGTGTACACAGGAAAATCTAGAGTGTAGAGCAGTTAGGGTTTCGTATTGCTAGACTCTCCGATCTGAGCTAGAGAAATATTAATGGGATAAAAAGAGCCCTAAGTTCAAGGTGTTATAGTTGTACCAGTGAAAATATATAATATATTATTATGGGCTTAAATTAGTAATATTATTTGCAGGCATTTTGCCCATAAATATATTTAATATACTTTGATTTCTTTTTTTTTTTTGGACACCACTGACTAATCTCTCTCTCCTTCTCTCTACACATTTTTCAATAATCTCTAAATGAATATAAACTCTCAAGACTTCTCACTCTTTATCATAAAAAATCTACAAATTTCTACAATTTTCTTCTGAAATATTACAAATGAGTTATCTTGTCTTTTTTCTTTTTCCTAATTCTATTTTTAGTTACTAGAGTTGTAGGTTTTTAATTGAGAGATCAATATTGGATTAAAGAATTAAGATTCTCTTGTAATCGTGGAAACATTGTTATTATTTTTCGTTCTTTTTTAAATCAAAGATTACCATTGCCACATGAACTATATTGGTGTTAATGACGACAATTAGTAATTAAAATTTTTGTCCACACAAAATTTTAGAGATAAAAAATATATAATAAAATGATTAAATATGAAACATATTTTTATATAATATTATTAATCTAAAATAAAACTATGTTCCTATACAGGTTTAGTTGCATTATTTGTTTTATATACCAAAGTAATGTACGGAAATTTGTTCATAAAAATAAAAATTTGTGGGTATTATAAATGTATAATGGTAATTATCAAAATTATGTTGTTATATTTATTAATGCATTATAATTTGTTTTATGCCTAAGTTTATATGTACTAATAAAAATTAATTAATTAATGATTATTATTTAATATAATATTTATCTTTAATTTATTTATTTTTTTTATGTTTTTTTATAGGCTTAAATATCAATTACATTTCAAATCATAAGTGAAAGTTAAGTATTGAATTGATTTTTTAATACTTTTGTAATTGTTTATATATTTTTCACTTAACTCTACTTTTAATCCTAAAATTAATTCTTTTTCTTTGATATTGATGATAGGATTCAAGTAGACGTGGCAAAATATAGATTAGTATTTTTTTTCAAATAATTATTATTTGAGATATATATATATATATATATATATATATATATATATGAATATTTTTTTTGCATAATATATGCAACATTACTATTGCATAATATATGCAACATTACTATCTTTTTTAATGACATTTTTTATTATTGCCTATTTTATTTTATGAATTCTGATATATTATAAGATATGTATTAATATTTTATATTTTTGCAGTTTGAATAAAAAATACATTGGATAAATATATAGTTAACAAATAAAATGGAAGACTTGATCCAACTTAATAAAATGAGAACTCAACCGTTTGTCGCCGGTTTACAACATTTTTTAATGCATCAGTAGATGCTAAAAATCTGCTATTTCTCTCATTCATTGTTAGGAATATGTTGTTTGATTGTATCTTCTATGGATGTTAACTTTTCCTCAAATTTTTACTTCAGAAACGTGGATATACTAGATATTTTCTCTTCTTCTATGATCATGGCTTTGACCTTATAGTTCTTTTTATTGTACTCTTATTTATGTTAATAGAATATCTGTGTTATTGTTAAAAAAAAAGAAGGTGTTTAATCACAAATTTTTCTTATCCAATTCAGGCATGCCACATGTGTGAGGTACATGAACCGTTGAATTACTAAGCATAGCTAAAAAAATATTTTGGGTGTGAACAAACGATGAATAAGAAGCCCACACAGGATTCAAAGTCACTTGATTATATGATGCAATGTCTCTCTTCATAGTCAAATCTGTCCACTGAATCGGAACGCGCGTCCAACACTTTTTACTTTTAATTTCCGTATCATTCTATTCTACAATAACTGCCGTATGCATCTCCAAAACAAAACAAACAATAACATATGGACCAAATAATAATAATAAAATACAAACTCTGTACATGCCATCTTTTGTTTTTTCTTTGTAAAGAATACATGCCAACCATTTTTTACTCTTTTCTTCTTCTATGTATTCTTCTTTATTTTTAGTCTATTTATTGTTGTTAGTCTTTCTTTAATTTGCTTATTTATACTTTAATGTGGGGGTAATCAGACTGAAAGGCACCCCCCCCTAACAGGATTATATAAAGGCAATAGTTATAGTTTGCTGCCATATAACTTGGTAACATCCATCCGTCTCTACATTTGATTTCTTCTAACTTGGATTTACATGCGGTAATTTTTTACTCGACTTGAATCTGTCCAAAAAATCCGAATCAAATTCGACCCTGACTTAAGGCAAACTTCAAATAATCTAAAAAATTTTAGGTCAGGTTGGATCAGATAAGAGTTTGATCAAAATTGACCCGAATAGGTCAACTCACGATCCGATCTAATTGATCCGATGACAATATAAAAAAAGAAAAAATTTATTACTTGTAAAAGGTAGAATAATTAAAATAAAAAGAAAGAAATTTATTTTAAAAAATATTTAAATTATTTAATTAAATTTAACTTCGATATTTTTATTTAAAATATAATGAAATTTTATATTTTAATAAATTTATTTATTTTATTGTGATTTTTGTGTGTCTAAATTATAATTTATTATGATAAATTATTTAGTAATAATAAAAAATTTTTATTGCATAAAATAATTTGTTTCAAAATTTTTAAATTATTTAATATAGTGATAGATATTATTATGAGAATATTACTCATCCTTATATATAATTTTGTAGGCACTATAATGTGACAAAATATTATGACGAAGGAGTATATGTCATAATTTATTTTATATACTTATTTATTATGATAAAAATTTTTAAGTTAAAAATTTGTGAATTAATGATTAAGAAAATTCAAACATTTTTACGAATTTTCAATTATATATAAAGTTTATAATTGTGTCAATTATACCCTAATTTGATTAATTAGGTTCAATTATGCCTCAAGTAAAAATAAACATTTAATAAAGTGTATATTTAGACTCAATTGACTCCTATATCTTTTTCAATTAGTTCAATCAAATTCAAAATTAATTTTAAATCTTACTAAGATAACATTTTTATTTTTACTCAATTTAAGTATTTTCACAAAAATATCGAAATTTTATTTTTATTTTCGCCGATAAGTAAATAATTTTAAACTAATTTTATGTTTTAAAATTCTAAATTTTATTTTTATATATTTAAATAATAAATTAATAAATCCTTAATTTTATTTTAGGGATACATTTTTTGAGAATGTTCATATTCATATAATGTAATTGATTTTTTAAATATTACGTAAAAATTTTTATTTTAAATGGCTTAAAAAATTTATTATTTTATAAATTAATTTTTTTAAGGAGAGAATGAAAGAAAATTTTTTAAAATGAGAGATTGAGAAATTTATAAATTATAAATTTAAATTTCAAAATTTTCACATTTTAAATTTAAATATAAAATTATCAAATAAAAGTATATAATAAATTTAATAAATTGAAAATGAGATTAAATTGAATAAAAATAAAGTATCATCTCAATTAAGCTTATGTAATTGATTTTTTAAATATTTCTTAAAGTTTTTAAAATGATTTAAATAATTTATTATTTAAAATATAAAACTAAAATTTAAGGAGAGATTGAGAGAAAAAAAATTTAAATGTGATATTGAGAGATTTTATGAATTATAAATTTAAAATTTAGAAATTTATAGATTTAAATAAAAAATTAAAAACATTCATATAAAAGTATATAATAAATTTATTTAAGCAAAAAAGGGGATTAAATTGAATATAAAATAAAAGTATCATCTTAGTTAACTTCACGTAAATAATTTTTAAAATATTTTTACAAATTTTTATGCAAATAGTTTAAATAATTATTATTTAAAATATAATAATTAATTTTTAAGAAGAAATTGAGAGATTTTATAAATTATAAATTTTTATTTTTAAATTAAATATAAAATTAAAATTCATCATCTAAAAATATAAATAAATTTAATTAAGCAAAAATGATATTAGCTTGAATAAAAAGAATAAAAATATCATCTTAATTAAACCCATGTGGTTGATTTTTTAAATATTTCTTAGAAGTTTTTATTTGAATAGTTTAAAATTTTATTGTTTAAAATATAAATTTAATTTTTTAAAGAAGATTGAAAGAAAATTTTTATTAAAAAATTAAAAATTGAGAGATTTTCTAAATTTTAAATTTAACAATTAAATTTAAATATAAAATTAAAATTCATTAGACAAAAGTACGTAATAAATTTAATTAAGTAAAAATAAGATTAAATTGAATAAAAATAAAAGTAGTATATTAATTAAGTCGTAAACTAAATTTTAGATTTAATTGAACTAATTAAAAAAGTATAATGGTCAATTAAGTCTAAATACACTTTACTAAATTTTATTTTTGACTTGATGTATAATTAAAATCTATTTGTCAAATTAAAATGTAATTGACTCAATAAGAAGTTTTGTATATTATTTAAAATCGCATAAAGGTTTAAATTTTGTAGTAATTAACTTAAATTTTTGCCATAATTTTTTAAGTAATTTAATATGTAAAAGAATTTTGTCACAATTATACTTATTTTTTGTGTAATAATTATAATAAATTTGATTTTTGTCATGTTAAAATCACATATTAAGACAAATCTAATTTTATCACACAAATTTTTATTATAATAAATAAAATTTTTGTAATGAATGATTTTCTATCATAGAAAATTAATTTAAATTATGATATATGACTTAAATATAATTTATGTTGATTTAATTCAATTATTTTCATTATATACAATCATTTACTTAAAAAATAAATTATATTTAATTTATTAAGCATTTAAATAAAAAAATTTAATCAAATTTCATTTTATGTAAAATCTATCTTACTAAAAATAAATTTTTAAGAGAAAATTATTATTTCTCTCTCAAGAAAATTATTATAAAATATTGCATAAATGATAAAAAAATTCAAATTGACATTTTTAAATTGATTAACAAATGATCTGACTCGAAATATCAATTATACGATTGAACTTGAACCAAACCCGAAATCTTTTCTGTATGTACAACCCGATGGGTGATCCAAACTTGCATGAAACCCTGACAACCTAAACTCGACCCGAAAATGTATTATTCGGTTTCCCTCATTCCAAGTTTTGTTTCCCATCCTCATCATCTTGCCGTACTACTCAGAATGCTACAGAAATCATCGTCAAAATCCAAAAACTCGGTCTTAAAACTACCTCTAGGGCCAGCCAAGCTACCCCTTATAGGGAATATCCACAATCTTACTGGCGCGCTACCCCATCACGCCCAAAGAGACCTGGCTAAAAAGTATGGCCCTCTTATGCACCTACAATTTGGCCCTGGCTCTGCTGTTGTGGCTACTTCCCTAGATATGGCTAAAGAGTTCATGAAAAACCATGACACGATCTTCGCTTACCTGCCATCTCCTTGTTAGAGATATCTTATCCTATGATTCTATAAACATCACCTTCGCACCTTACAGTGACTACTGGTAACACCTACGAAAGATTTGCACAATGGAGCTGCTAAGCGCTACATGTGTTCAATCATTTCGACCCATTAAAGAACGTGAGGCAAACACTTTTATCAAGAACATCGCTTCATTTGCAGGATCACCAATCAATCTTGGGGAGAAGATTTTCTCATTGATGTATAACATAACCGCAACAACAACTTTCGGTGAAACGTGCAAAGATCAGCCATCATTCATGTCCCTTATCCTGAGAAGTGTAGAGCTTGCTGGAGGTTTCATGATAGGCGAAATGTATCCTTCACTTAGAGTGGTTTATCAGATTAGTGGACTCAAGGCTAAGCTCGAGATGCTACACCATGACACAGATATGATACTCGATAACATTCTGAGCGATTATAGAAAAAGAAGGGTCACAGCTAAAACAGGGAATGAAGAGATAAAGGAAGACCTCATTGACCTTTTTTTAGGCTTCAAGAACAGGGTGACCTAGAATTCCCCCTTACGGACGACAACATCAAATCAGTCATCTTGGTTAGTATGTATATTAGCAGTTATTTTGTTATCATTTATCCATTTTTTGTTACATCGAGAATTGCATATTAAAGTATCATGATTTGAACTTATTTATGTAGATAATTTTCTATAGTATCAGGATTTGAACCCTGTCCTCCCGCTTTACATGCCATTGGTACATATATATGAATTAGTTTATAGTGATTTAGTGATTAAGAAGTTAATGTCAACATTCACTGTATTAACCATAAGTTCATTACTTGATCTCATTTTAGGATATGTTCGGAGCTGGGAGCGAGACATCATCAGTAATAATTGAATGGGCAATGTCAGAAATGGTAAGCAATCTAAGGGTTATGAAAGAGGTACAAGCTGAGGTGAGATGAGTATTCGGTAAAATAGGCATTGTAGAAGAAAGTGGCATTCAACATTTAATTTACCTGAAAATGGTAATTAAAGAAACCTTAAGGCTACACCTTCCATCACCCTCTTCTACTTCCAAGAGAACGCAACAAGACTAGTAAGGTTGGTGGGTATAACATACCAGTAAAGAGTAAAGCAGTGGTCAATGCATGGGCAATAGGAAGCGATCCAAAATATTGATGCGATGCTGAGTCATTTTATCCAGAGCGATTTAGCGATGGTTTGATTGATTATAAGGGGACCAATTTTGAGAACGTCCCATTTAGAGCTGGAAGGAGGATCTGCCCTGACATATCATATGCAAATGGAAACATTGAGTTGCCACTTACACGACTCTTATACCATTTTGATTGGAAACTACCTAACGGACTAAAACCAGAAGATCTGACATGACAGTTTAAGAAAAAAAAGTCTGTTAATGCTCCATAGGCAGATCAAAAGGAACAAAAGGCAAACAAATGCAAGTTCTGTAAGAAATTTGAATATTTGCAGAAAGATTGCTTGCAAAGTAAATTGCGCGAGGCACCCAGATGATTGACCTTGAAAGAATTCATAATTTTCTATCTTTATATTCAAGTCAATTGCGTGAGGCAAGAAAAGTAAATCGATTGAAACATCTAATATGTGTTATTGGGAAATTCAAAATGTCTTGGTCTTTAATAACATGTGTTTGATTAACACGAAGTAATCAAATTAACTGAATATGGAAAAAAAATCCATCTGGCTATTCCAATTTATATCCATTTGATGAACATAGTTATGGTTTTCAGACGAAGATAATTTCTTTTCTTTTGTTTTCTGTTTTCCTGTTAGCATTAGTAACAACAGAAAATCTGATCGACTACTATGACCCTTTAAGCATTGGAGTTTTTGAGTGCTTTCGTCACTTCCACATTTCGCAGCCTTAAGCTAGAAAATTGCAAAGATATATAATAGTCTTAAACATGCCGCCTTGCAGTTTGGAATGTATATGTTCCAAGTTCGTCATCTCATTCATTGCAAAGAATTTACTTTCCATGTTGTATTTGACAACGCAACACAAAAACAAAATCGTGGAAGCAAGTAATAAAAATTTATTTGCTGCTACATATGATTTCAAGGCATAGCTTTAATTTTATTTCCTTCTTTCTTCATTTGCTCAAACTCAAGATAATAGTTGGTAAGCAAACATCAGGATCAAACTAATTACAAGAAAAAATAAATTGGTCAAGAAAGGGTAAACATGAGGAGCATTTCACAACTCTAGACCTTGTCCCACTGATCAAACTGAGGAATTTAATGGAAGGGAAAATATATGTTAGACTGAATCCTGATACTAGCTCAACTGTTTCGTCAACAAGATGTGTGAATTCGTTTTGGCCTTTGCATTTGTGACCGAATGAAGCCAAAGCTATTATGCCATAGTTTAGAGCAGATAGATTCTTGCTTAACTTGAATGACTTTCCTGAAGAAGAAATTGTGCTAATTAGCTTTGATACTTCCTCTTCTCTATTTGAACTAAATGATTGCACATGCTTTGCGCTGAGCAATTCCAGTGTGCAGATTTTTCACAGCTACCTCTAGCGATCTGAATATGGTCCAAAGACAATGTCTGAGTTTTTATAAGTAATGATGCTAGCATTTGGGAGATCGGGTCTATGAGCAAAGTTAATATCATGTGTCTTCATCACTTGTTTTGCTGCTTCTAGAGTTGAAATGACAATATTGGAAATTTCACCAAGCTGAAGATGCATAATGCCTCCATAATCCTTTGCCAGATCTCGTAGGCTATGATGGGGGTAGATAGCCAAAAAATTGATGCAAGTTTCCGATCAGCGGTAGCTTGGTTGGTCCTAGAGGTAGTTTTGGAGTGGAGTGGTTGGCTTTTGATCTTCTCTGTATTTTCAATACCATAAATATGAAGAAGAGACAGCTAAATAATATTGGAAATGCAAAGAAAAGGAATTTGTACTGCTCCATGATGTACGATGAAATGCTCCTCATATTTTATGATCTAATCTAAGTTATTTAAATTTAGTTTAAAATTAAGGTAATATTTTTTTTTTATTTCTAAAAAAATTATAAGTGATCCAATTCTATTCAAAATCTGAAAATTGCAAGATTTTTTTTATTTTTACATCTTGATTCGATATGATCCACTCATTCAAAACTATCAAAAGAACATAATTCAAAATCAATACAAACGAAAAAGTAATTCAATTTAAAATTAACATTACCCAAATCTACTTTCTTGACTATTTGAGCGAAGTGAAAAAGAAGGCCAACTAAAGTAAAGGTTTTGAGTAGGATGCATGCAAATCTTCAGAAAGTCCAACCATTGAATTTAGTAGAATCACATCACCTAATATATCGTATACCTGAAATAATAATTGCAATAAAACTAATTATGATTTTTTTTCATCATAAGACCAGCAAAATATTAATTATTTCATGTTGAGGAGATAAGAGATCAATTGGTTATAAATTTTTTTTATCTATTTTTCTAAATAAAAAAAGTTTTTTATTTGGATACTATAGTGTCTTTTTATTTGTGTAATTATAAAAAATAAATTATCGTACTACTAATTGAATTTTAGGTTTAATTTTGGTGTATAATTCGATAAAATATATTATTTTATAAAGATATCTTGTGTTATTTTTTCAAACTTTATAAATATTAAAAAAAAACACAAAAAGAGAAGAGAGTGAATGAAGAAAGAGGAAAGAGAGTGGAAGAAATAAAGAAGAACAGAGGAAATAAAGTGAAAAGGGTATTTTAATTAAGGGTTTTTATATCGTAAGAGAACTTTACAACTTTAGAATTATTTTACAAATTCTATTAAATTTGATATAATTTAGTTTAGTTTTAGTCTATTTTAAAAGATTTAATAAAATAAATTTTTAAATAAATTTTTATTGATACTCGACAAACAAAATATAGATTTTGAAATGAATTTCATAAAAATCATAAAATTGTTTATATCAAACATGGTGTAAAACTATTATGATAATATTTTAACATCATTTCACCAAATTCTAAATCTTCAATTCTTAAATGTAACATAATTTAAAATCGATAATATATTAAAAAACAAAGTATAGTGAAATACAAAAAAAGAAATATTTTAAAATTAGGACTAAAAATAAGTTTAGATACTACAATGATATTTTAACTAGGCTCGTATAATGTTCTTGCACAATTTATTATATTCTCATTCTAGCTTAAAATCAAGTACTTTAAGTCAAATTCAAATATTATCAATTTATGATATTTAATTTTATTAATTATGAACATAATCAAATATCTAAAATTTATATATGAAATTAAATATTTGATAATGTTTAAATGCAATAATAATTTGAATTAGAATTGAGGTGCATTCAATTTTATTAAAACTTTAATTTCAATATTAATGTTCGAAATTTATATTTTGGATCTTTAATTTTATTAAAACTTTAATTTCAAAAATAAATAAAGTAGAATAATATATTTTTTGAGAACAAACAATTTTTGCGAACAAGAACATAACCACACTTCTCCAATAACACTGCCATTAATAAAGGTGTTAAATAATACTGGACAAATTAACAGCAAATAATGATTTGTTTATAGTTGATTAATCTCCTCTTGTTTTCACCGATGTTTTGAAAATCGAACCGGATTGGTTAATCAACATAGTAAAATCAAGAGATGATTGGTTCAGTTCGATCTAAATCAATTTTCAGCTTTATTTTATATTTTAATTTTTATAATTTTTTTATATTTTTTTGTTTATTGGCTTCTAAAATTCAAACTTTTCCAGTTTTGATGCAGTTGGTCAATTCTTTTAATTTTGGAAAATCTAGCAAAATTTCACATTATCAAAATAAAATAATAGATTAGATGACGTAACAAACCAATTGATATAATTTTTTATAAAAAAAAAAAGTAAAATCAATTAATATTAGTTACTAACATCAATTAATATTATTTTAATTCAATATTTTAACATTACGCATTATCATATTTTGATCATTTTGAATTTTAGCTAGATTTGTCAAATTTAAAAAGAATAGCCAATTTTATAAAAATCTGAAACAGTTTGGACTTTAGGAGTCAATAAGTCTATACTTTTTTAATTTTTTCAAAATTTTTAAAACTATTTTAATAATATTTTGTAAATTATATTCATTATTAAACTAATTGAACCCAATTGATTAGATCGATCGTATTGATTGAATCGAGAATCGGCCAGCTGACCGATTAAGTTTTGAAAACATTAATTTTCACATGACTATTGTTATTCCAATTTTTATTTTTGAAGAATTGCTTGTTCTTATTTGCACTTTTATATTTATTATTTCACTCTCATATTTATTGATGTATTTTTTTTCCTCTCATTTTGGACTATCATTATTTTAGATTCAGTTAATGGATATATTATGGTGATTGGTTCATAAATGTTGATTTTTTTTACAGGATTGTTTTATAAGTGTTGTTTTTGTTTTAAACCTAATTGGAAATAGCCAGAAAATTCAACTGTTGTAGGCAATTGGAATGGCTAGATGGAATGCAATATTAATATCTTTGACTTAAATAATTAATATCTTTAATATTATTTAATTAAATTCTTTAAATCTTAATTAAATTCATACTTAAATAAATTAATATCATATTCTTAATTCCTTAAATCCTTAAACATATTTTCTTTACATAAAACTTATTTTAAAATAATGAATATCATGACAAATCCACTAAATTTAAATTCTTACATATAAAATATTTATCAAACATAACTTATTAAACTTAATTTATAATATCTGTATAATCTTAATTAAAATAATAATCCCACTAATATAAAATTATTTATCTTTAAAATATTAATATATCCATTAAATTCAATGAATCATTGAGAATAATAATCATAGGGATTTAAATAAATTTAAAATCTCCTTAGAAAATATTTTATCCTTTTTAAAATTAAATTCATCACATTGTTCATTACGCATATGTATGAATTCAAATCATTTTTCTTGATAAAATTTACTCTTATATTATTTAAATACTCAAAGTAAATCTAAAACACAAATAAAACCTCAAATAAGTATATTTTGATAACTCTAATACTTAATAACTTTAGGAAAGTATAAATTATAAATTTTTGGGTGTTATAAAATGAATGTTATTTAAGCGTATTTCTTAATCTATTTTGTGAAGAGATTCTAACACCTTTTTATGCAAAAATTGTATTCTAAACTAAGAAATATAAATAAATGGAACATATAATTTTGGAGTCAATAATTTTGCTAATTAAACTAATCCTATTGTTCCACTAATTAAACTATGAATATCATAATATGATTAAGCTAATTACATCAGTTATGCGTAATCTTAATAATTCAGTAATTGTTCACATATGAAATTAAAAAAACACTTCAATTATTGATTCTAAACATCATCAGTAATATTAAAACAAATACTACAATCTAGAAAATAGATATTATAAAACAACACTAAATAACACATGAAAATAGATATCAAGTCATACTCTCACAAGTACTAAAAATTAAAAATATTACAATTGAAAGTTATTACAACACAACAAGATCATTTCATAATCCAACTAATCCGAAAATTATTATGTCCAAGCTTTTCAAACCTGCAATAAATTTAAATTAAAACATCAAGATTTCATGAAAAAATTATAAGCAAATTAGAACCAAACTAGGAGAATAAATTATAATACCTTCAATAAAAGAAACCAAGCAAAGCCAATAGAAATCACAAGTCCACAATTTCTAAAGCAATCCTTTAAAAAAAATTAACACAAAATAAGCAAATAAAGAAACATAAATCAATAACTATAAAATAATTTAAGAGGAACATTACCTTTTTCAAGATTTTCAACTTCAACTAAGTCTTTTTCAACATTTATAGGGAGTCGAGAGTGTCAAATCCAATCTTAGGCACAAATTAATGCTTGAACTACTTTATGAGTCAAAGAACTCCTAAATGAATCAAACACTCACCTTCTAGTGCTAAATGTTGATTTTGAAGCAATATTAGATATCAGAATTGCAAGTATATCACAAGCAATGCGTGAAAGAACAAAAATCTTGGACTGTGTTGTTTCCACCATAGATATCAAAATCATTTGCATCATACTCAATTTCTTCACTTAAATACTTGTCCAACTCTGATTTGTTAATGCTCTCACTCAATAAATCAAATCTGGATTTTTTAATTTCAAATTCAATGGCTAATTTTGCCTTCAAATCAGGATAAAAAAACTCATTCTCATTTATATCTTCAGAATACTCAACACTCTCACTTGCAATATTAGGTGCAACTTGACCTTTATATTAATTGAAAATCGAATATAAAAGCTCACCTACCTTCTTTTCCTATTCCAAACCACATTGTCCATCATACATCCTAGACAAAACAAATTGCACCCATTTCAACTTATATCTAGGATCAAGAATGGCAATAATATAAATCAATTGATTTATTTTTGTTAGATCCTCCCAATATTTGTCATATTTCAACTTCATTCTTAATGTCATTTGCATCAAATCTATATCATCACTATTTGCCCATTCATTCAACAAATGATTAACTATATAAAGCTCATATAAAAATATGTTAGAAATGACATATAAAGAGCTTGAAATTCTCAAAGTAAGCTCATAAAAATACTGCAAAAATGTCATCATCCTCTTAACATGTTTCCAATCATCGATTGTTGGAATTTTATCACTCCCATCACCTAATTGAAACTTATTCCTAAATTGAGGGTCTTCAAGATCTAATCTATTAAAAGCTTTCTCAAATTTAGATGTAGCTTCTAACATTAAATATGTAGAGTTCCATTTAGTTGAAACATCCAAACACAACAAATTCTTACTTTGGATGTTCTTATATTTAACGCATGTCCTAAATTTTTTCAATCTAGATGGGGATTGCCTTACATAATGAATTGTCTCCCTTACTTTCCTAACTGAGTCACCAATTTCTTTTAATCCATCAACTACAATCAAATTGATAATGTGTGCAATGCATCTCATGTGCAAATATTGCCCACCTAAAAGGTTATGACCCCAATTAACAATTTTTTCCCTTAAAAACATGACAATATCATCATTTGAGGATGCATTATCCACAATAATGGTCTAAACATATGTTATTCCCCAATCAAGTAAACATCTTTCAATTTCCCTACCAATCTCTCAACCCTGATGATTGGAAATTGGACAAAAATTTATTATTTTTTTTACTCAATTTCCAATCATCATCAATATAATGTGTTGCAAGGCACATATAATTGATTCTTTGCAAGGATGTCCATGTATCTGTAGTTAAGCATACTCCTTGATTTTTATTTTTAAACAAGCTCTTCAATTTTACTTTTTCTTGCATGTAAATATTAAAACAATCTCTAGACATAATCCATCTTGATGGAATCTTAAACCTAGGACATGCAATAGTCATTCAATGTCTAAACCGCTCACCTTCAACAAACTTGAAAAGTAATTCATCTACAACGACCATAGAAGCTAAGGCTTTCCTAATGGCTTCTTGGTCAAAGATCCAAATGGCACTACCCTCTTCTTTCGTAGGAGGCTGAAAATTCAATTGGCTTTATTTTGAGTCTCCACTAGAAGGTTGTTTCTTCTTACATACAGCCACATAACTTTTCAATGATGAAGTGTCATTTATTTTAGGATCACAATAACACTCTCTCTCACAGTAGTTGCACTTACATTTTTTGTCACCTTCTTCATTTATAAACTTCATGAAATGCTACCACATAAATGATCTAGGATCACTCTGTTTTCTCGTTCCTTTTCCTTTTATAGTCGCCACACTTGATTCAGTTTGAGTTGGGACTTGTTTTTGTGTGCTTTTGTTTTATCCCTATTCATCTCAAAATGTAATCAATAAAAATAAGCAAAACATTTCAGGCCAAACAAAATCAAATTTCAAAATTTCAAGTCACATTTCAGGCTAAATTATAATATGATACGTGTATCTAGAATTAAAAAAACATATACAAGCATTTTAGGCTAAACAAACACAACATTTCAGGCCAAACAAAATCAAATTTCAGAATTTCAAGTCACATTTTCGACCAAATTATATGTGATGTGCATCTAGAAATAAAGAACATACACAAGTATTTTACGCCAAACAAACACAACATTTTAGTAAAACAAAATCAAATTTCAGAATTTCAAGTTACAATTTAGGCCAAATTATAATCTGTTATGTGCATCTAGAATTAAAGAACATACACAAGCATTTTAGGCCAAACAAACATAACATTCAGTCAACCATCAACCATCTAATAGTTTCAGCATACCAACAACATAAAAGCAAGAGAAAAAAAAAGTACAAAAAGATAAAGACTTTCAATAAACATATAATAAACAAAATTTGTTGTCGATTAATGTCCTAAATTCTAGATTACATAATAAACATATATTAAGTTTCAAGTACCACAAATCTTTATCATATTACCCATTTATTAAAAGAATCCTCTAACAAAAATCACAAATTCAACTAGATTGAACAAATAACAAGTGACATATTATTGAATTTCAAATTATATTACCAATTAAGGTTCCAAATTCGAGAATAAGGTTTCAAAAATTAAACAAATCTTCATCATATTACAGTTAATTAAAAGGAATCTTCTAATACAAAAATAAAAAAACCATGCTATTGTAGAAGGAAGAGTTGTAACCTTTATCACCACCACATAAATTAAACAAAAATAAATTAAAAACAAATTGTCATGATATACACGAAATAATCATTGGCCTATGTGTGGTTTTTGTGGTTCTTTATCTTTTTTTTTTTTTTGAATGATTTTGTTAGCTACATAATCTTTTTTAGTATATATAAGTTGATGATACTCTCAAAAAACTTATTGAAATAAATATTTTTCAGTATTTAGGATTTCCTTAGATAACTTATTGGTAGATGTGATAAATTTTTATTTTTATTTCATTCAAAAATTTTAATCTATTTGAAGTTAAAAGAGATTCAAAATGATTCAATCTAATTTATGAATTAACTAAATTGATTCAGCTTGCAGATCGATTCTTTTTAAATTGATTACAAATTAATATTATATTATTTATTTTAAAATTTTTAAAATTATGAATAACTTGATTTGATTTAGAATTTGAAAAATGACTCAAAATAATTCAAATTTTGTTCTGCATATTATTTTGATTACACAATCTAAAGTGACTCTACTCAATCAATAACTTGAATTGATTATTTGAATTTGATTGAAAAGTAACTCGAAATAACTCATCTAAAATTCACCTTATGAAGCCAACGACAAGTGCTCTGTTCATTTGAAAATAGTGAGATCGATTCTATATAGTAGCGGGACTTGACATATGAAGAATGCAGCCAACGAAAGGAGAAACAATGAAGAGGCTTTCTTGGCAACCGATTTGGTTGTGTTATGGAGCAGCTGCGAGTGATAATGAAGAGGGAAGTGCCAAGTGACTCTGTTAGGTTGTGTGCTGAGCTATTGGATCACTGTGAGAGACAAAGAGAGAGGAGGACAACTAGATCACTAGTCGAACGAAAATGAGTGAGGTAGGGGGTGAGAGAGCAAGAGCAGCGCTAGTGCATGGAATCAACTAAGAGAAGCACAAACAAAAGAAAAAGTCATATTTTTAGGATTATTAACTATGAAACGGTGCGTTTTGCTTATCAGTTAATTCAGTTTAGTCAACTTTCCAGTGTATAAAATCGAACCGACTGAAAAACCAAAAATTAGCCTTCTAATTAACTGAATCAAATTGATAAGTATGTATAAACCGAACCAAAAAAACTGAATAGTGTCAGTTCGGTTCGGTTCGGCTGTTTTCTCGGCAATTTACTCACCCCTATTGGCTATTTCCTTCTCTCAACATGTGAAATCTAATGCAACTATTAACTCTTGAAAGGTGCTTAGTTTGGGAATTGGAGCAACTCCTAGCAAAGAACATGCAATTTGTTATGTTTTCTTGGATTTCTCATGCATTTTGTTTGGAAAAGCTTTTGTCCCTTGCAGTCAGACCATAAAATCTAAATGACTGAGTATTGTGCCTTGTCTTTTCATGGCCTATTTCCAAGCTGTTTGCCTCATTCAACTGGCAAGAATATTCAAATTAATTCTTCAGTGTATTTGGCTTTCCCTTTGATTTTTATTCTTGCAGGGACGAAAAGTATGCTTTGGGATTTAATCTGAATCATATAATGGTTTTAGAGTTTCTCTAATGGGTGTATTTTTCTGTTGCTGTAAACTGTACTTCATGATGCATTCTTTTCCCCTTTATCTTCACAGGACAAATTCTTATTTTTGTTATTTGTTTTAAGTTTGATATTTTCTTTATTTAGTTAAGGTACGTATGTTATAACAATGGTGATTATTGTTATGATCATAATTTTCTCATTTGTTTGCATACTCTTTCTTTCTGATTGTCCATCTTGTTCTGTAGTTTTTAGATGGCTGGGTTATATTTGCTGAGTATGCAAGACCCAGAACATCACCTACCCTCCCTGGAAACAGCATAGGCCCTGGTCATGGGAATGATACACTGGATATGGGAACAACACAGGCCCTGGGTGTGGAAGTAGCAATAGTCCAGGATATCGAATCAATAATGCCACTGGATATGGGAACAACACTGGTCCTGGATATGGGAATACAATGGGTCCTTCATATGGAAGCAACAATAGTCCTGGATCTGGAAGCGACAGTGCCGCTGGATATGGGAGCAACACTAGTCCTGGATATGGGAATGCCACAGGTCCTGCATATAGGAGTAACACAGAGCCTGGATATGGGAATGCCACAGGTCCTGCATACACAAGTAACACAGAGCCTGTATATAGGAATGCTGCAGGTCCTATGAATGTGAGCAACATGGATTCTACTTGTGTCAATACCACGGATTATGCATAAGGGGGTGAAATGGGTCATTCAAATGGGAGCAATAATGGTCATTCATATGGTTATCCCATGGGTTCAACATAGGGCAGCGATACAGGTCCTACATATGGTAATCCCATGGGTTCAACATATGGCAATGATATAGGTCCTACACATGGGAATACTTCAGGATCTGAATAT